>VZUI01000940.1:0-63096 GCA_013401135.1 Cettia cetti | reverse complement strand
CTCCCCGGCGCCGGCCTTGCCGAGCCGAGCCGGGGTGGCCGGGCCGCGGCCTGGGGCCTGTAGTGCGGCGGTGGCGGAGCGGGGCCGGCGGAGCCCAACGCGGCCCCCGGGTGCGGCTGCCATTTTGCGGTGCAGGCCGGGCTGACCCCATTGTGCTGTGCCCGCAGGTGGATGCCCGCCGCCCGGCATGGAGCAGGCCTGCGAAGTGAGCCGCCGCAGCTGCCTCGTCCCCTTCGGCACCTCGCTGTCGGCCGCCGAGCCCAAGGGCGGCCCCTTCGGCGAGGCCCGCGGCCCCGAGCCGCCCGCCATGCAGCTGGCGGCCGCCAAGCCCGGCTACGGCCAGGACCCGTCGTCCTGCTACATCCCGCTGCGCCGGCTGCAGGACTTGGCTTCCATGATCAACGCCGAGTACCTCGGCGGTGCCGCCGACGGCGCTGAGGCCCTGCCCGACCCTGGCTCGCCGGGCCCCCGCCTGCCCGCGGCGCAGGACCCTGCGGCCGAGGTGCCCCGCGGGGCCCGGGCCTTCCCCCTGCTCCTGCGGGACGGTGCAGAGGAGGCGCCGGAGGAGGAGGGCGCCGAGACTCCGGAGGAGGAGGAGGAGGACGACGACGACTACGACGACGACGACTACGAGGAAGAGGAGGAGGACGACGACGACGAGGAGGAGGAGGAGGCGGCGACGACAGAGCCCGGCCCGCGGAGCCGCGGCCGCTCCGCTCCGCAGCGGGGCCCCGACAGCCGCCTACAGCCGGCCGAGTCCGTGCCGGACGGCGGCCCCGGGGAGCAGCCTGAGTCCTCGGCCGCCCTGCAACTCGTAAGCACCGTCGGGGCGCGGGCGGGGGGGCCGTGGCCGCTGCCATTTTGCGGTGCGGCAGGGCCGGGCCGGGCCGGCCGCGCTGCCTCCCTCGCCCCGGCACCCCGGAGGATGGGAGCCATCTTACCGAGCGAGGGGACGCTGCCGGGGCCAGCGCGGGCTGTCACCGCGCTCACCGCGCACCTGTGTCCCGGCCCGGCCGCCCGCGCTCCCCCCGCCGCTTTTTCTCCCGTCAGGAATAAGAGGCATCATCCTTCTGCCCATCAACTCGCTGCGGAGTTCGGTGGAGTTTTGTCCCCGTTGGAAGGGGTTTTTTTGAGCGCAGTGCAGATGAGGAGGGCAGGAGGGAGCGTTCCCATCTCCTGCGGCTCCGGCTGAACGCTGTCAGAGGCTCTTTGTCTGGCCAGGCCTGAGGTTCCCGAGCTGTGAGACCTTGGCGGTGGCCGGGGAGAGGCCGTGTCATGGCCCGACAGACCTCACGGGCAGCAAACCTTGCCTCTTATTCAGGCTGACTTTTTTTTTTTTAAATTTCTCTCTACGCTCACAAATTAATTTAATTGTAATATAATTAATAAGAAGCAGAACTGATGGTACTGTAGGAGTTCTGAAAGGAGATAGATGCATTTAGTAATTTTTTTGTGTCGTTTGCTTTTGAATCCAAGTATAGGAGATGTTTCTCAGTGTAAGCTTTTATTTACAGCCATATATGTATATTTCCTGCAGTTTTCGGTTGTTTGTTGGGGGTTTTTTTTGTATTCAATGTGTTTCAGTATCAAGGTTCCTTGCTGGAGGATACTCTGGGCTTTAAGTATTGATGAGGGTTTGAAGATTAGCTACTTTGACAGGACTAATACTGAAACCATCTTGCTCTTAATTTCAGTAGGGCCACTGATGCCGGACAGATCGTGCTGGTGCATGCAGTGCTTGGGAGGCAGGATTGTGTTCCTTTGGGAACATTCCGTGTTCCTGCTGCGTGCTCTGGGAGGTGGGGAGCACTGCCCACAGAGTGCCCGTGGAAGGGGCGATTTCAGGAAGATGCTGACAGCAGCTTAATTTGTTTGTGAAAGAGTTCAGGCTTGTAGATACTCTTCAGCGTTTCTTGGGAAGAATCCCTTAATCTCTGGTGGTGAAAGGCTGCTGTGGGTCTGAGGTTAGTGCGTTTCTTAGCTTTGTTTTGCAGAGGAAAGCGGGGATCTCTCGCAGACATGTGCTCGGTGATGCAGTTGTGGGAGGGTCTCACTTTGTAAACAGAAGCTTGCAGAGGTACTTTCACAACAGTTGCCTTTACAACGTGCTCCACAGAACTGCAGCTGGTACAGTGACAAAAACATCCTAGTGACGGAACCTGTTATTTGAATATGCAGAGAGGCTTGACTTTTCAGTAAAACTGCCTTACCTGTGTGCTGTGGTTAGCCTTGCTGGGTTGTTCTGGTGACTTAAAAGCACAGCTCCATTCCTAAAAAAAATGCAAAGAAGAGAAACATTTTTTAGGCAGTCCGGGGTCCTGCTTTCCCTAAGTCTTGCATTCTTTATTTATTGGGTAAGTAAATGCGTGTTGTCTGAGTGGTCCTTCATTTTAGCCCCACTGCTTGTGGAATGGGAGAAGACAGGGATTTTCCTCTGGCAAGTTACCACTGAGACAGTTCAGGTCTCTTAATGGGTAAACATGACATAATAACTAGAAAAAACAGGTTTGCTCTTCAGGTCATGTATTCATTTAGGCATTTAATTCCAGTCTCTCTGTGTTTGGTAACTGGAATCACCTTTTTTTTTTTTTTGAGAACCTGCTAAAATTTAAAAACCCACTCGCCAAAAAGCATCATGAATCCCTGGGAGTTCTGCACAGCTGTTTGTCACAGCTGGGCTACTCTCCCAGGTATCAGCTTTATGCTGCCTGTTGATGGGGCTCCTCCACCTTACAGCAAGGCTGTCTCAGAGCTTTTATTTTTGAAGCTTATGGCTCTGAGTGTGCCACTGCTGCTCAGACTTCCTGTTTTGCCAGGAGGGAAGTGTGTGTGTGTATTTCACATGTCTGTGTCTGCCCCTTGCAAGATTTGAGTTTTTCTATAGATGCTTCTTTTGAAAAGGCCGATTTCTGAAATGTCAAGAGTGCTTGCAGCAGAGGGCCAGAATTTTGGTTTAGTCTTAAGTGGAATGCAAAGTCCACCATTTAAATAATGCCTCTGGGCAGGAGGGGTGGTGGCAGGTATTGTTTTGCATGGGGATTTGTTAATAGCCCTGGCACCTTCTGCTCTCAAACATTGCCCCAAACTGGGGAGGTTGCTCAGGTACCATTCAGTTGTAAAGAGAGATGTGCATATTCTGAAGTAAAGCTATTTTAAGTACCAACATAATCTTCCCTCAAGGGTGTCTGAAGTTCCCAGCAGCTCCTGACAGATTTCAGTGTTGTGGGGAAGGAAATGAGAACATCACTTCTTGGGACTTGTTCTCCAGGGGTGGTGGTGCAGTGACTGCTGGCAGCTGCTGGCTGGCTGTCTTGTGCACATGTGGGGCTGTGGCCATTTAAATTTAAATGGGTGGTTGTTTTTGAATATCTCTGTTCTTTACCATCCTGATGTGAGTCTGTCTGTAGTGCTTTCCTGGCATTTCCAAGTTACAGAGGCCGTGGACAGCATTATGTCTGGTTGGAGGGAGAAGTGAGCCCAGACTGCAGTGCTGGGGAGGGTGGGTGCAGCCACAGAAGCTCTGAGTGCCATAGATATTGCCTGAATTTAGATGCTGAAGAGTTGGAGCTGGTTGACTTGTTTCTTACAGAACTCTCACGTGGAAATTTCACTTTTTTAATGTAACTTTTGATGCTTTAATAGTTCAGTTTATTGGCTTGTTGGCTTTTAGTTACTACGCACAAAGTATGTTTGAGTCATTTGATTTGCAGAGTTGAGCGTTTGAGGAAGCAGAGTTCTTGGATTCAGGTACATCTGGGGCACTCCTGCTGTGTGTATATTTCTCATTCACAAGCTGTT
Source organism: Cettia cetti (assembly GCA_013401135.1). Lineage (NCBI taxonomy): Eukaryota > Metazoa > Chordata > Aves > Passeriformes > Sylviidae > Cettia > Cettia cetti. The sequence goes on along the minus strand of VZUI01000940.1, from coordinate 59,298 downwards.
TTCTCCACCGGACCCTGATGGTTTCAGACTTCAGGATGTGCAGAGGCTTGCATGAGGCTCAGTGTTGCTTTTCATTATTATTTCCTTATTGTCCCCTCCACGATGCTGGAGTGTGGTGTTCAGGTAATGACTGTGAGGAATGAGGTACAAGGAGATCTAGAACCAGATGTTTTATCCCTAAGAATGGCTGCTTCCAGGGGCTGGGTGTGAGGAATGAGTGAGCATGTGTGTAAGGCTCCTGGAAGGTTTTTCCTTTACCAGGCTCTCACTGCACTGTGTTAGATGTACTGAAGGCCAGCAGAGTCCTCTCTAGAATTAATCCATGATGAACTTGGGTTCTGTTCTGATCTGCAGTTGTGGGAAGGTACCCTTATTATAAAGTGCTGGTGTTGCCTGTGGGAGAGTTACTCTGGTGCTTAGTTTATTAACTGACGTGTGTGGTGCCATTTCTCTCTCTGCTAAAAATAAAATGAAGGAACCAAAGCCACGTGATCCTCACTACTCCTGTAAACATTTCTGAAAGAATCTCTTACTACAGACTGTTGATCTAACTAGAGGTGTAACTAACTACTGATAACATTATATCCCTGAGATACAGTAGATAGCGCAGTGCTTTGTTTTAGCAGGGAACATAAATTTCCTTGGTGAATTGATATCTTCCCTGGTGAGGAGATAAATTCTCCTGTTTGGCTGTCAGTGATTCCTGCAAGCATCACCTCCTGCTCTGTGCAGCTGGAGAGAACAGAGTCTTTGTGTTCTACTGTCCCCATGCCTCTGATCTTGCACACATCCCCATTTGCCACTAGGATTTGCACTGTTTGGAAGATGGTATTATTTCACAGAAAAGAGCATGTAGTTGAGTCTTGCCTTGCTGTGCAGCCTGATGGCACCCACCAGGCCTTGTACTGAAGGGCATGCCTGTTTTAAATAGCTCTAAACTTACCTATAAAGGACTTCAGCTACGGTGGGTGTCCAGAATTTCCACAGTGAGGACCCTGTCCTGGCCTGTGTTATTGCTTGACCATAATTTTTTGAGGTCCTTAATGACTTCATGCTCTCACGGTGTGCTGATGCTGCCTTGGTCATGGTGGAGGTGTGTATGGGTGGGTGTTAGGAGCTGTCGTAGCAGGACCTGCTGTGTGTGAGGGTGTGAGAGCAGCTCATTCTGAGGGTTTTGAACAGTCTGTAGGATCCAGAGTTCTCCTGCACAGCAGGCTGGATCCTGGAAGCATTTTATCATAGCATTTGGCTGAGATTGCCCTTCCTCTCCTTGTTTCATTGTATTTGTTCTCTGATTGCTGATTAGGTGTGAAATATCTGTTTGTGTACATTGTGTTACAGGAAATGACTTGGTTTCTCTAGAAAATACCTGGTGTGCTGTGTGAAATTTGAATGACTGATGCCTTTGCGGTTCATGTTCTGAAGCTGAACCTGTCTGTTTGCAAATAGCAAAACCAGAGGTATTTTCTTGCAAATTGGACAGTTTTGAAAGCGATGTTTTACTGGATATAGTGACAGAAACCTCTGTGTAGTTTCTGCTTTCTAAATTTAAAACTTAATTTTAAAACTTGAACAGGAGAGAAGTTGTTCAAGCAATGTCCTGGTTATTATACTCTCTGCAGTTGTAAGTCTGGCAGTAGTAGCAATTAAATTGGCTTTTGCAGGGGTTTTTTTGAGCTGGATGCTGCATTTCAGGCTCTGCTAAATGACTGTACATGCTGGTGATTTCTTTTGGAAGAATGTATCTCTTTTTTTCCTAACAAATTTTAGGTTGTTGAGGGTACAGTGATTTTAGTTTTATTGTTACAACTTCTTCTCAAGGCTTGATAAAATCAATGATAGTAGCTCAGTTTGATACTATAGCAGTAACCTTTGACTTCAGAGCAGCATATTCTGCATGAAGTCAGGGATTTGTTCATTGCCTCTTGCAATGTAGCAGCTTCTTGTTGCACTTTATTACACCCTTGTTCCCAGAAGTGGGGTTAAACTGTGTGATGTACAACAGTTATTAAGTGGTTTTTTTTTTTTAATTTACCCAAGTTAACTGAACAAATCTGTAGCTCACTCAAGAGATGAAAAAAAAAAAGTGTTCTCTAAGATATAATTTAGATGGTATTTCTTAAAAATATATTTGTAACTCAGAAATTGTGTTATGGATGATGATCAGGACAGTTGCTTGGAATATACTTCTGCTTTTCTTTCCTGTGACTGACAGCTTATATATAGTAACTTTGCTTTTCAGTTATTTGCTGTGACATTCAGAAAGGCAAAGGGAATAGAAACATTAGAAAGAAGAAATCTTAGCAGGCAGGGGGTTGTCCTGGGAGTTAAAAAACAACAGGTTAGGTGAATGCCACTTTTAATACCAAAAAACTATGACCTGTGTTTTGTTCTGTCTGCACAGAGCCAGCTGGTGCAGAGTGGTAACACGAAGGAGTTTGGCATGGCTGCAGAGCTGTGGTGCCATGCTGAGGAAAACCCTGAGGTGGAAGCTTTGGAGTCCCACTGGTTCAGTGCTGGGTAGGAGCACAGGCATTGCTTTGGCTGATCTGAGTGGCTGCTCCTGGCCCCAGTGCCCAGGAGAGGGGAAGATGCTGCCCCTGTGTTAGAGCAGGTGCCAGCTGAACTGCTCTGTTCTTGTTAAATTAGAAATCTGGTTCCAGCGTGGCTGCTCACAGTAGCTCTGCAGCAGTGATTAAATGTGTGACAGAGATAAAGATGGCCTGGGTGTCCATCCATCTCTTGTGCCCAAAAGCATTGATGAAGCCAGGAGGAATTTCAGCAGCGTGTCTTGCCTCTGAAGGATGGTAAAGCTCTTGTTAAAATTGACATGCTGACTCTGTGATTATCATTAAGATTTATTTCACACGGTTCTTTGGAGAAATGGCAAAGAAGTTGGGAGGAAAGTCACCTTGTGTACCTCTTCTTTCCCTCAAGGACAGGCTGGTCCTGGCTGGGTGCCTTCCCTGCTGTCTCTAGTACAGCTGCACTGAAGGGTTGTGCTAAGTTGTCCCAACTCATTGCCTGGACTGGTTGTAGCCTTGGCAGCGATGGAGCTGCACAATCCACAGGTGAATGAATGGTTTTTCCAGCAGCATTCCCTGTTCTCTCTGTGGGGCTGTGGTGCTGCTGGGGTTCTGGGTGAAGAGCAAGGCTGCAGTGGAAGGGGCACCACGTGAGTGGCATCAGGGAAGGGAGTGTTTTGGGAGCACTGTTGGTAGCTGAATCACAGGGAAAGGGCAGCACAGCTCTAGTCTTGGAGGCTTGCCCTTGTGTTTTCCCATCTTCCTCCTCATGGGGTCGGCCACTGGGGTAGGAAGGGTTGGCAAGAAAAGCTTTGAGTGAGTTCTTGATAGGGAACTTAAATGCAGTAATTGGGACAGCTGTGGATGCTGCTGAAAATAGCACATCCTACTGCTGGGCTCTTCAGGAAAAAACAGGGTTTTCAAATTATTTTTTAAATAATATTTATTGTTTATTAGTTTTTTAAAATAATTGTACAGTAAGATGGTAGAGTAATTTGTTTTAACTTTCAGACACTCATCAGAAATAATGCACTGGGGGTTTCTTTTATATTTTCAGGCATTGAGTTTTGCATGTGAGACACCAGAAGTGTTGAGTTGGGTGGAGCAATTCAAATGTTGCATCCAAGCCAGAGAATGGAATGCCTTTTGGTGTGGTGATCTTTAGGAAAAAGTGAACAGTGAATTTCCTGCACGGTAGTATCTCAGCACACTGGAAACTGCCAGTTTCTTTTTCAGCTCCTGTAGTGCTTGCAGTGCTGGGTGTGCAGTGAGGCTCTTGCTCTCAGCTCTGCTTGAAGCTTCCATGTTCCACTTGTTTTGGAGGAGTGTGTTCATGGCTTTCCCTCCCACTGTTGGTGGAAAGACAGAAACCTGCTGTTGCCTAACACAAGAAAGGTGAGAAGCAGAGTGGTTATCACCCTTTTAATGGTTCCTCCCCTTGCCCTGATGTTACTTTGTTGTTTGGTTTTCCCAAGCACCTGTTCAGGCTTCCTACTGTTCTGGCTAATGTGGTGACTGCCCGCAGATTTCTAAATAACAGCAGTAAAACAAGTCAGATTCCTCTTGGTTCTAGTTGGATGTCCTCTCACAGTATGCTCACAGTGTTTATGAAGCTGGATTTGTCACAGAAAGGTTTGGAAGCATCTTGGAAGCATAACTTTGTAGTGCCTGGTGCCTGAAGCATGAACCTTCCTCAGGTCACGGCTTTGAGTGTGGATATCAATAAATAAATAAGCACAAGATAAATTTATTGCCTTGCTAGTGTTCAAAAATTTTGGTTTCAATTTTAGTAGGAATTTTCAAAAGGCAGTAGAAGTTTTAAGAGCAGGTTAAAACTCTATTTTATATTAATAGAAATTTTGTTTCTTTTTGAAAAAGGGTGTTCTTGGGTAGGGGGACTTATGCTGAATACCACCTCATTTTCAGGAGGTTATGGGTTTGTGTAAGAGGCATCTTTTTATTTGGACTACAAAGTGGGATTATCCCTTCCTTTCCTGTGGGTAAATAAAAACTTCTGCAGAAAATGAGATTTGTAAACCCCCCCCCTTAAATGTTAGTTGCTTTTAAAGAGTCCCATGGACTTAATAAAACCCAGACAACATCAACAACCAAAACAAGCAACAAGCCAGTTAATTTAATTCAACCCAAACTCACACTTTTTAGCTGTTGAGGTTCTAGAAGTGTATTCCCTCTTTGCACTGTACATGTTGTTCTCTAGTTCAGCTTCATTCTGGTTACAGCTTTAGCTGTAATGAATAGAGCATGCATTCTAACATTCTATACATATATAAATGAGAATAGCCAAGTTTCATTTTGCATAGTTTAAATCTGTTTTTCATTTTAGGGATTTAGAAACTTCTTGTCTGAAAAATGAGCACTGTGTTTATCTGATGTCTTGCTTGTGAGCAATTTGATAATACATAGAGGAGCACAAAAGTAAGGCTGAAAAGGGGACAAATCTGATGACCTGGTTTCAGTTAGTGGTTTTTTTTGCTTGTTCTCTGACATAAGAAGATATTTGTGGGTAATTGTTCTTTGTGAGAATTTGCAAATTTGGTTTTGGTAATGCCAGCAGTTCCTCAGTCGCTGAAACAATTAGTGCTGATTAAAAGAGCCAGATTTAAAGAGAATGTGGTTTATCATTTAAAATGTATGCAGATAAGCAAGTATGAGAGTGTGTCCTCTGCTTCAGGCTCCTGGAAGTGGTCTGAAATCTTCTGTGTATTAATGGATTTCTCTCCACTGGGGGTCTGGGTGAGATCATACCCCTTCTCTCCCTTTTCCTTCTCCTGCCTCCCTCAAACCTTGCTGTCAGGTGCATCTCGGGTAGTTACAATGCTCAAGTGCCAAAGCTTTCTCTTGACTGCTCTTCCATCCAATCCATAAGGAAAACTTGTCTCCACTGAGTGAAACAGGGATGCTGTTACTCAGTTATCTTGGAGACTGAAACTTGATGTTCTCTTGTCAGTACATTCTTTATTTAAAATCTGTATGTGAATAACTCCTGAACTTGATAGAAATGCTTCAGCATGTAGGAATTACTCAAAGTAGTCCAATCTGCTTTCTTGATTTTAACCTTTCAAGGTAGTTCATATGTTCATAAGGACCCTGAAAAACATCAGTACCCTGGAAAACAGTAGTAAAAACTGGCCAAAGACAACAAATACCCACAAGCATGTTGATAACAGAAGTTTGGTCTGTGTCATAATCTCTGCTGTATTTTTTGCTAGTGAATATTTAATTAGTGAGTATTTAACGCTTCTGGATGATAATGGTCCCAGATAAGAGGTAGTATACTTTTTCAGACATGAATGTAGGTCAGATGCCTGTTTGCTCTTTGCTGCAGTGCTGAAGCTGAAGGAAGACTGGAGCAATTGGGACGAAGGGCATGTCCCCAGCAGCACAGGCTGCCCATGGGCTTCCAGCAGCCTTCTCCAGCTGCTCTGTTTGATTTGAAGCTTTTGCCATAAAGTGCCAGTGTGATTATTACTCAGGTTTCTTTAGACAGGCCATTGCATGTCGTGGTTTGGGTGGGGATTTTGTCCATATGGGCTCCACTTGGGCCTACCCCTTTCCCTATGCAGGGGTTGAGTCCTGTAAGTTTTGTCACAGTGGGTGCAGGGTCAGCATTGCAGCCTCTCTGTAAAGGCTTTCAGGTCCTGTGCTTGGTAGTGGTACTTTAAACCATTTTAAACTCTGTTTGCTTAGCTTCAAATATTTCTTAAACTATCAAGTATATACAATTAAAATTTCTCTCCATTTACTTGTTTGTTTTTTATTTGTTTTTTTTTCCCCAACTGGTATGGTTTTGATTTCAGAAAACCTTCTTTAAAACACGAATCTTTGCTTATTAGAATGATTATTTCTGGCTTCCATCATAAGCAGTTACTAATTTTGCTTTGGTGTTGTTCTTAGTCTCGTCTCCTTTTTACCTTTCCATGCAGCATTCCCAGGCAAAGGTTATTTCCCAATTCCTCTCCTTCCTTCTCTCTGTGTCTGTTCATTTCTCAGTGCACAAGTGTTGAGGCTGAGTGAAGTAATGAACCATGGATCACTCAGACTTTTTTCCATTCTCCCTTCATTAGGAGCAGTGCAGAGGTAGGAGCTGACCTTTTAATTATCTCTCAGCAGCAGTCACTCTATGGGATTGCATCCATTGCTGCTTCATTTCTGTGACCAGAGTTAAAGGATCTGGATCCCCTGGGACAGGAGCTGTATGGACAGAGGGATAATCCTGAGTACTGAGGTTAAAACTGCTCTGCTTTGTCTTAAACTCTGCTAACTTGGTGAGGTTATGCTGTAGCTGGAGGTAGGTTCCATCTCTTGAAGACTCTTGGGGTAGCTTTAGCAATGCCCTTCCAGGCTTGTTCTGGGAGTATTTAAACAGGGAGAACTTGCCCCAGTTGCTGCCTCTCCTTTGTGAAGGCAGAGGGTGAATAACCTGTTCCACCGAAATGGCAGGAGGTGGGAGTGGCCTGTCCTGGGCACAGGTGACACCAGCTGTGGGTTGGTTGTGCCAGTGGATAAGTTCTTTATAGCATCACAGAATGGTTTGGGTTCCAAGGGGCCTTAAAGACAATGTAGTTCCAATGCCCTGCCATGGCCAGGGACACTTTCTGTTAGATGAGATTGCTCAGAGCTCCATCCAGCCTGACCTTGAACGCTTCCAGGGTTCCAGGGGCAGCCACAGCATCTCTGAGCAACCTGTACCAGGCCCTCACTCCCTTCACAGGGAAGAATTTCTTCCTCACATTTAGTCTAAACCTACTCACAGATTACAGCCATTCCCCTTGTCTTGTCACTCTGTGTCCTTGTAAGAAGTCCCTCTCCAGCAGACTCCTTGGCCTAGGCTATCCAGGTGCCTACAAATGTCATCTTTCCTTCAAGTTCATTTTGGTAGGGTTTTTTTCTAGTAAAAAAGCTGTTGATCTTCAGCCAGTTCAGCTGTATCTGCATTGATGGCTTGTAGGAATTAGATGGACTTCTTGTAATCTCAAAATGTTAGGAAAAAATTAATGATCATGAAACTTAAAGGAGTAAAAGGTAGTGGTGAGGTCAGGCTGTGGACTGATCCTCAGCAAGCTTCCAGTTCTAACTCATGAGAAGTAGGTATTGGGAACTGCTTTATCCTGGGCATAGATGGAGGGCAGGGAGAAGCACAAGAGTTGCTGGGCTGGGAATGAGAAGCTTTGAAGAGAGCACTGGAAGTTTATGGGGCAGAGTTGTTGCTGTTTCTGCCCCTGGCAGTGATGTTTGGGCCGTCTCATGTGTGGGGTGTGGCAACTACCAGTGCGGTGAGATGTGCTCAGGAGATATCCCTATCCCATGCTGCTGCTGCAGGGCCCTGGGCAGGTATCTGCTGTACACTCAGGAAAAGGTTATTAGTGACATTGTTTACACTGTATTGGTTAATTACCCTTTGGATGTGGCTGCCTGCCTCCTTTTATTTTCATCCTTGGCTTTGAATCTGTCCAGTTTGTGCCTGAAATAGGCTTGGCAGGATCTACCCCCATTATTTTTGGGGGGTGAGTGGCTTTCTTCTTGCTTTTCTTCATCATCCTTACACACAGTCTCTTTTGCTCCAGCCTTTCAAAACATGCAAAAATGTTCTGTCCCTGGCTTCATTGAGTAACATTGTTTATAATTAAATCAGGAATAAACTGTAATAGGACTTTCTTGGCCAAATTTTTCCACAATGTCTTTCCAAAGCAGGTCTGAATTGGAAGTGTGCAGGGCAACAACGGCTGAAGATCAGTGCTTGATCTCTGGACAGATGTCTCTTTGGGTATATGAAATTGCAAATTTGAAATTGCCTGTAACAGCAGACGTATTTCTGCCCCTTTGTGTGCAATTCAGTCTTGCTGTGGCTCTGCCAAGGTGGTCACATCCCTGGTCACGCTGCTGGAGCACGTGGGGTGTCTGCAGCTGCGTCTCCAGCTGCACTGGAGGAGCTGGTGCTGCTCTGATTTTTATTCAGAGATCTCCAGTGCTGCAGGAAAGGTGCACCCTGTGGCTGTCAGCATTGTCTGTGTTTGTGGGCTTCTACTTTATGCCACTTCCTCCAGCAAGATGAATGGATTGAACAACAGCTCCCAGTGACAGAGCCAAGAGTGGTTACTGGATAAGGATTATTTTTTCCACTTTTTAATGATGTGGTTATTTTCAAGGGAGGAAGATTGGTGACAGAGAGTTGAAGACTGACAGTGTGTTTACCAAAATAAAAAACTTGGAAATTTAAGCTTTCTTTGCTTGATATGTTTCATTATTTGCTGTATGGTGAGAAATTCAGGGGGGGTAAAGGTACTTGGCTTTCTAATAGAAAGCCTCCTTCTCATGAGGCTGAGCACCAACATTTGGTATATCACTTGGTGAATTGCAGACTGGTGTGTTTGGTTGGCATAGTACAAATTCAAGAGATGACTTTGCAGGTGGTTTTTGTGTCATCCTGCTGCTGAATCTTGGCTTGTGACCCTTTCCACAGTGATCATTTGGGGTCTTTGCTAAAGAGGGTTTGATTAAAAAAGTCTGCAAGGTACAGTCTTGTTTTGGCCAAAAATAGCACAGTGATCTGAAATGCTGTGTATTGTCTTGAGTTTAGCCTGTAGCTTGTCCCATTTGAACAGCAAATACCAAACATTTCATAACAGAGTAGACAGTTCTGACTCCCTTGAAAAGAACATCAAACAATACAAAACTGTTGTTCCTCATCAATGGAGAAGGTCCTGTCCTTTCCTTCCTCATTAACCAAGGCTTTTACCTGCTTTAATTTCTTCAGTGTATCTTCTCTGGAGTTACAGCATGGTTCTTACCCAATCTACAGTGGCTCAAAAATTTTCTTGTTATTTAAATATTTGAATATTTCCCTGCTCTGAAGGTGAACAGTGTTGTGATCAGATGTAAGGGACTACATCTGAAGTTTATTTAAAAAAAAAAACCCTTGGGTTTTCCCTAGCTTACAGAGAAGTCACTGTTACTGCAGGGCTATATTATTGGCCATCAGGATCTATCAGCAGTCTGATCTTGGAGTAGTAAATGCTAATTTTAATAGGAGTGAAATTTGTTGTATTCTGACATAAGAAATGTATGCTTTGGGGCTATAATTTTTCTATTATGCTTCAGAGTTTAAAGGAAGAGATTTAACTGTACCTGGGAATGACAATAACTCTTGCTTTTCCTCCTCTGCTGTTGGCTTTTCAGTGTTACACATTTTTAAAGTCCCTAGCAGATTTTTTGTTTCCCATATAAAGAAAAAAATGCTAAGGCATCTCTGGCAGGTTGGTGGGATTTAGGGAGAGTAGAGAGGAAAATTATGCAAGACAGTGACCTGCTGCAGTGCATCCTGTCACAAGGCTCTCCCTCAGGACATGATGCTTCCTGATCTGCCTCCCTGACCCACTGGTGGGGACTTTGTGGTGGGTGATGGTGAGTCCAACACCTGACTGCTAATGCTGGGGAAATGAGAGAGGAAACTGGGCAGGAATGAGAATAGCTGCTGACTTCTTGGAAAGAGGTTTAGGCATTGCCTGAATAGTTTCTTGAAAGCCACCTTTTTACTCGGCACGGGTGCTGGAGGTTGACAAAGAGTTGATTTAAATGCAGACTTGCCTAAGGGCAGGGGTTGTGGGTGTGCTTCAGGTGGATCAATGTGAATGGCTCTGGCAAATCTCCAGTGAGGTTTTCCTGCTCCATCCAGTGACCGTGCTCAGGTTACAGTTGTCAGTAAGATGCACATCTATTGTGTGTGTATGCACAGCATCGGAGTTAATCAGCTGGGATATACATGTGCTCCTCAAAGCCCAGGCTGGAAATCTGTATAAAAAAAATTTGAGGCCAAAGTCACATTTACAAAAAATCAAGCAGGAAACAGACAAAAAAAAAAAAAAAAAAAAAAAAAAAAAAAAAAAAAAAAAAAAAAAAAAAAAAAGGGGGGGTGGGGGTTTGCATCTGAAAGTGCATCTGCATTTTAAAAGCAACAGCCAAGGCAGCACCTCTGATTCCTGTGCTCACGGATACAGCTGGAGACACAGAGGCTGCAGCAAGGCACTGGCTGAGAGGAGCTGCTGCCCGGTGCTGTTCACATTCCCTGTTCCTCAACTCCTGCTCAGCAGTAAGTTATTGTGTGGCTTTTGATGAGTGAGTGAAAAGAATTTCAATAACGTGGTCTGTAACCTCATTACGTGCCTTTTTTCATGTGACAGGGTTTATTCTTTTGTGTTTTCTTTAACCACATGAAGAAGACACATAAAACTCAATGAGAAATGGAATATACCTTTTATTAGAGAGGTCTGTTGTGTTTTAGTTGCTGGGATGTTGAACTGGGTATGGCAAGAGACGTGCCTCGAGCAGGGTGGTTAGCAGCATGGAGAAGTGAAGCAGAAAGGTGTGTGTTTGTGCTGTAACAGCTTTAATGAGGAGCATATTGCTTGTGCTTATTGGCAGGAAAAATACCCAGAGTGCTTCTTGGAGCTTCTAAAATGCTGAACACACCTAGGACATGCTGATGGGTGCTGCTAAACAGGCAGGATACCTCACAGCTGGACTTGTATCCTGTGAAAACCTACTGTATCTCATCTTGGCTCAATTATTCACTACACCAAAGCTCCTAGATGCTCTCCTTGGCAGAGATCCTGCTGGTAAAGCACATCCAGCCAGAGAGGCTTCGTGCTTCTCAAACAGCATGGGACCTGCTCAGCTCTTGGGCAGTGACACAGAAGTGGCATTAAACAGCTTTAGGGTTTGTGTACTGAAAGATTTCAGTGTTCTTGTGGCTGCTGCCCAGCCCTGAGAAGCTGACTGGGTTTGGGTGGCTGTGTCTGTGGAGTTGATACTTGTGAGCAGGCAAGGTCGCTGTTTCTGTGTCCTAGAGGGGGGTCACTGCTATTAATGCTCCCTTTTTGCTCTCTAGTTTTGGGGCAAAGCAACAACAGATCTGCTCATACAAGCTAAACATTAGTATATAAAATTTGTTTTTGTGATTGTACCTGTCATTGGTGAAGCTTTTTCCTGAGCACATCTGAGAAGCAGAAAAGTTACTAACTTGTAGATACCAAGTTTTTGTTGGTATTTTTGATTTTTTTCTCCCGATTGATAAACACTTCATTTGCTGTTCTTATCATGTTTCAGTCTAGAAAATTTCACTGTCTCTTACTACTACTTTTTCTGTATGTTGCAACCTTTGAAATGAGCAAACTGGTGAAATAATGGGGTCTAGTAGTGACTCCAAATATTTACCTGTTCAAATGTGTGAAGTTTGAGAGCAGTCATTTACCAGAGGTCATGTTACTTACTAAAAAAAATAACAAAAACCTTCTCAAATCCTCTTACTGTTTTGTTCTTTCAGAAGAATAGGGAGAACCATTGTGTTCTTTAAAGGTGTAGGAGCCACTAAGTAAAATCAGGACTTGCTTTTTAATGTAAATGTCTCTGCTGTCCCGTGTAATCTGCGCACAGGGGGGAGGCAAATCTCTTCAAAAGCATCTGGAGCTTTAGTGATTTCTTGTGTTCTGGTTTTTCCCCAAAGATCCAAGCCAAGAAGAAACCTACTCCAGTGAAGTATGAAGTTGGGGATCTTGTTTGGGCCAAGTTCAACAGACGCCCATGGTGGCCATGCACAATTTGTCATGACCCAGTGCTGGACTGTCACTCAAAAATGAAAGGTACTGTATCTGCTCAGACCACAAAGTGGAGGTGTTGTGTATGGCAGGGTGCTGCAGTTTTTAATTAATTTTAAAAGCATTTCTGGCCTTTGAAAGGTGTGAAGAAATAGACTTTTGCTGGAAAACAAGACCTGGATCCATAAAGTAGAGCTAAATGAGGGAGGTGGCAGGAAGAAGAAGGGGCTGGGGGTGGTGAAGTGGCACAAATAGCTTTTGGACATTTAGGCTTTTCTTCCCAGACTGTAGGAAGGACAAATAGCTGGGCTAAGCTCGGGGCAGTGAAGAAGAAAGAGCAGCCTCTCAGAAAAGTTATGCAGAGAAAAAGGAGATGGGTAAGAGAGGTGCAACAGATGAGGAAGCAGAGCTGAGAAGATTGGAGTGTGGGGGATACAGAGAGTTGTTCTTGGAGATAGGGAGGCTGGAGAGGCTGAAGAGTGGAGTGTGGGATAGTGCAGTGTAGCTGCTAAATGCCTGAAGGTGTGATGGGATCACGTGCATGGAAGTTTAGTTTTGGGTCTTGTTTGGAACAAGAAAGTAAGGGGCTGTTGGTAGGGAAGCTCTGAAAAAACTAAGAGATGGAGCCATATATGTGAATGTTTAGGGTATGGTGTGAGCAAGCTGAGTGTGAGGAGGAGAGATGGGCAAATGTTACAGAGCTGTGTGTGCTTGACCACAGGAGAGAGCCAGGAGGAAGAAAGAGAGTCTTAGAAGATCAGGACAGGTGAGTGATGGAGAGAACAGAAGGGAAGTGAGGAATTGTTTGCTTTTAGTATCATACCAGATGCCACGGGGAGACTGCCACAAACAGAAAGGCTTGCTTGTTCCTGGTTTCCCCTTCTGATTCTTTTTGTTCTGTGGGCAACTGGAAACCCCTTGGACTGGTGTCCTCTGCCACTGACAGCTCTAGACTGGTGAGATTGCCACTCACTGCTGTATTTGTTTGCCAGCCTAAGCACAAGTGCTGGGCATGAGTGGAGTTGTTTTTGAGTGGCCATCAGCTCAGAAGTGGCTGCTGTTTCTCTAGAGACATGAAGTAGCTTTACCTATGTGGTGCTCACATCATCCCTGAACATGGTTGTTGAAGTCTTCTTTCTTCACCTCCCCCTTCATCCTTTGGGAGGCATTTATCCTGATTCTAGACAATACTGAATGTGCTGTTTTAAATAGTTTTTTTTCAGGTCTCAAAATCCTGTTGGAGATGTTTCCAGAAGATATGCTAAAATATATTCTCCCCCACATCCCTCCTCATGAAGTTTTGGGCAGGATTTAATGTGTATAGCTGTCCAGTATTCCCCTCTCAGCCTGTGCACGAGGATTTCTAATAAAGGAATTCTTCAGGGAGAAAAAGCTCTGTTAGCAAGTTCCAGGAAGGCCTGATCTCCAGCCACGTGATGGATTCTCCCATTGTTTTATCTGTGTTCAAACCAATGGAGCTCAGGGAAAAATTTTCCAGCTGTGCCTGTATGTAATCTACTTGTCCTGCCTTCCCAATGCCAAGAAGGCAAAGCAGGTGGACCTGAACTCTGGCACTTCTGGGCAGGAGGAGCTGGGCTCTGTGTGCACTGTAGGAAGCACAGTCCTACTGCCTTGGCTCTCCTGTTGCCAAGGGAACAAGGCCTTCAAAACAAGGCAGGTCGCTTCACTGCATCAGTTGTGTTGAAATCTCTTGGGATTTGAGGAATGATGTTTAGTTAAAGGCAGTTTACCTTTTCTCAGCAAGCTCTTGACTTGAAGGATTTTTGGAGCTGGAAGATGTGGGCTCAATGGGTTGAGTCCCAGAACGGTGAATGGGGTGGATGAAGCCTGTGATCTTTGCACTTGGTTTGATGTTGTTCTGGTCATTGTTTGTCATCCTCTCAGTGGTCTTGGTTAGAATCTCAGTTTCACCATCACTTAAAGTCAGGCTGCCACACTGTACTGGCACCCTGGAAGAGGCAGCACAAACCAAATGGGCTGGAAGTGTAATCTGCCTGTTCAGAGCGTGAAGGTGTTTCCAGGAGAAGGTTAATACATTGCAGCAAACTGCTGGGAGAAGTTTATATCCCTTATTTTCAAGTGTTGTTTGCTCTGTTCTAATGCTTGTGGCTTGTCCTTTTCCACCAGCACACCTACTACTGATTCAGTTCTTATTTGTACCATGTGTGTTCAACATTCTTGCATAGAAAGTATCTTTAAAGGATCTTTGAAAGTGCCCTTATGATTGAATTTCTTCTCTTTCTCTGTACCTCTGTGCCTGAAGTATGGAGAGACTCATTGCACCTAATCTTTTCAGTGTGTATGCCTGTGTTTGCTTAAATGCTGCTGTTCATGTTCTGTGTCCTAAATAAGAGTTTGTTTGGTATTAAAACATTGAACAATATGGGATGTATTGTGATGGGGGAGGCTCAACCTGTGTGAGTAAATCCTGTCCAGAAGGATGTCAGTTCTGGGTGTTGCCAGCACCCTTGTGTTTTCCCAACGGTCAAGTGCTCTGGCCTGTTTAATCATTAATCAGGGAGTAGCAGAAAGAAAATGTTCTGCCTGGTGTGTTGTGTCTCTCAAGGAAAAAATATTTAGATATTTTTACCTTTTTTATTTATTTTCTTTTAAGCAGTCTTTGCTGTAGGAAGATGACCAATCATAGGCTTGTTAATCAATTGTTTGTAAGAAAAAAAACCCAAACAACTTAAAACTAGAGTAGCAATGTAGATTATAGACAGCAGCAGTCAAAGGGGTCTCTCTTAGTTGTGAGTAGAAATCCCTGGAGCTGGCATTTATTTATATGGGAATGTTGTTGAGCAAAATGTAATTTTAAATTACCTCTCAAATTGTTACAGTTTTCTGTGTCTCTTTTTGTCTTTATTCTGTTACATACAAGGGGTTAATTCTGTTAAATTTCTTGAAATAGTTTCCAATCAGAGACCATACCGAGAGTACTATGTGGAGGCCTTAGGAGAACCTTCAGAGAAAACCTGGGTTGCTGGGAAAGCTATTGTCCTCTTTGAAGGGAGACATCAGTTTGAAGAGCTGCCTGTTCTCCGGAAAAGAGGAAAGCAAAAGGAAAAAGGCTACAAACATAAGGTGAAAGAGCTGTTTTCTGTAATATGTTTTTATTTCTTTGAATCTGCACAGTACAAAATATTCCTTTATGCCTGGATTTGTACTTTGACAGCTTCTGTGAGACTGACTGCAGCAAGGCTGCCAGGGAAGGGATTCTTTGTGTCCTTACAGCAGCATAGTTTATAAACTGCCAGGAGTTTCCAGGCTCTCTTCTGTGCTGGGGTGTAGCCTGCTGCTTCTATTGCCCTGGACAGCTCTGGAAGGCAGAGGAATCTGGGCTCTGTTGGTGTGGGATCTGTTCAGCAGCACAATCCTCTCCTGATGTGGATTGCAGCACTGCAAAAAAACTTCAGTGCTCTCTGGCAGCCTCCTTTGGCTGATCTGAATCAGAGCTGGAGTTGCATGCTTCACTAGATCACTGGCTGAGATAAAGCAGTGGGGTTTTTAGCACTGCTTCGGTAATTCTCTTTATAGAAACCTGTTAGGACTTATAATTTGACTTGGAAAATGCTTTGTCAGTGAGCCTGTGGGAATGAGTTTTGTGGCTCATCACATCATCTCAGTTTCCAAACATAACAGCGCTGAGCAGTTGTAGCCAGTTAATGTAATGTGACACAGGGGTCTGGTCTATGTCTTTAGGAAGGTGACTGCAGAAATTAACTCGTTAGAATTGCTGAAGTGAAGAACTACACAGGCTACTGTGTTACTGTAAGAGAGCAAATAGTTATACTAGGCAATGGTATCTGGTTTTTCTTTTTCTCTTAAAGCTTTATAATCTGTGTTAGTGGAGAACCATCAGATTGAGTATGTTCTTGCAGATGTGAGTCCCTGGGGGCAAGGGCCTTATTTGGTTTTTCTTTTCTAAGGGCATGTTCAGTATCTTCTTCAAGGGCTTTTCTCCTTGTGCTCTAAGCCCTCCCAACAACTAGTGACATGCTCCCACATAACTTCTCTGGTCCTACAGTGCTGAAGTCTCATTCTATATGTTAATGGATTGCCAGCATGCCCACAGTAGAGGAAATCAAATGTTTGTTGCTCACATAAATGTCCAGGTTTGCACCCCTGGAAGCCAAAATTGATGCAAGCTGAGAATATTTGGCTGGGTTGCTATCAGGCTTCATAAAACTTCTTGAGTCTGGTGAGATGAGACTGTTGGTTTGGGTTTTTCTTTATAAAAGAAAAGTGTCAACAATGTGAGTTGTTCCTCCTGCCTTGGAATTGGTTTTGATTTTTGGAGAAGTTGTGAAGCTTTTGGTTTGCTGTTGTGCAGCCAAAAACTACACATGCCGATAAGAAACAAGTTTCTTGTTGATTTTGAGTATTAGCAGAGGTTCCTGTTAAGTATGCAGAGAGCTTTCTGTTTTTTCTAAAGATACAGAGTTAAACTGAGAGACTTCTCAGGAATGGGCATTGTGAACTCGATAAAGCACATCTTAGATGTGTGTAGATCTCATGTTTGTCCCAAGGTGAGTTGATTGAGAGGGCAAATCGTGCTCTGAATTCAGGGGATGCAGGAAGAATCAACAGTGAACACCACAGGTCTGCTCAGATATTTTGAGGAAAACAATGCTGCATTTGCCTTGAGAAGCTTGCTGGCTGTAGCTTTGCATTTCTGTGCCAGGGATCCATACCATATGCATTGCCCTTTACTGGCTGTTGTGTTCAGGATGTGTTGGGATGCCAAGACATCTGGTTCCTCAGAGACCTGTACTTGCCAGGGAGCTTTTTACTGTTCTGGGAATGCACAGGGCTCAGCTGGAATGCAGGGTGCTTACCCAGGAGTACTTCCTGTGTCTGCCAGACACAGTCTGAGGGAATGCATGCGATTGTCTTAAAGATGCAAAATACAGGAATGTTACTGTGTTCTGTGCCTTGTGCTCCTTGCTTTTATCTCCTTGATTACATACTCAAATTTTGTCCTTTTTTTTTGTCTCCAACTTTTAAGGTTCCTCAGAGGTTTAGGGCTAAATGGGAAGTCAGTGTTGGACAGGCAGAAGACATTCTTCTCGGTGGGCCAGAGGATCAGAAGTGCAGCCAGAACTCCAGCGAGCCTGACAGCGAGAAGGATGTGCAGTTGGAGTACTACACCAATGGCCCTGGAGCAGAAAGGGACACACAACTGAATGGCTGCTTTAAATCCTTGGCTTTTGACTCCAGACACGTGGCCAGTGAAAAAGAAAAATTGCACATCAAGCCACACGTGAAAACAACCTCTGAAAGCAGAAAAAGGACTAGAGTAAAAAAGAGTGGCGCAAGAGGGGAAACATCGAGGGAAGAAATCAAAGACAAAACACCAGAGAGCATAGTTAGAAATGTGATTGTTGGGGACCTACCAGAGAAACACGCATCTCATGAGCTTCGCAGGATTGCCAACAGCTTGACAGCATCCAGTAGCACCAGGGAAAACCATTTGCTTTCCTCCTTTGGAGAAAGACGTTTTGAAAAAACACCTTTAAAACTGGACTATGAGAATCGTAAAAGTGATGCTCTGAAAAACACCTTCCAGGGGGATTTGTTTTCCAGCCCGTCTTTTGAGAGAGAGAAGAGCTCCCTGGGCATTTTGTGCAGTTCCAAGTTAAAAATACACTATTCTGCATCTGATGCTGGTGTTGAGAAAAAACGAACTGAATCAGATTCATCGTCTTCCCTCTCTGATGGTGGGAACAGTGATGTAGATACCATGGACCAAAGTTCAGAAAGAGCCTCTAGTGCTCTTGAAGTTAGTGATTCTTCAGATAAAGTGGAGAAGGACTTTCCTATGACGTCAGGTGGAAACATTAAACTTTCCATGTATCTTTCTCAGAAGAGCAGCAGAAGGGCCAGGAAGAAGTCACACAGAGATCGCAAACCTCTGGGAGGTTCAGTAACCAACAGACTTGATGCTGAATTTGCAGATGGGGAGCTTGAAGTAGGTTTCTCTGATGCTGAGATGTCATTGACACCTCTCGAGTGCTCTTCGGATGTGAGAAATGACAATCTTCCCTTAGCAAACAAGCACACTACCCACCAAAGTGTTTCCAAGGACAGCTCCTGGCCTGCTGTTACAAATCAAGCGATCTTGAAACCGAAAAGCATGAAATTACCCCGAATCAGGAGTATAAAATGTAAACATAAAGAGAAGGTTGCTGGGTTGGAGCCTTCTCTTGCAGAAGAGGACGGTGGTATGAATCGTTGCTCTTCAGATACCAAAGGCTTCTCTGGCCTTCCAAGAGATTCTCTTCAGAGAAGTGGAAAAGTTGATGGTCAGAAACTGTTAAACAACATGCATGAGAAACCCAGGGATTCTGCTGAAATTGAAACAGCTGTGGTGAAGCACGTTCTGTCAGAGCTGAAGGAACTGTCGTATCGGTCCATGAACGATGATGCCAGTGACTCTGGCACTCAAAAGGCCACAGTACCTTTGCTTTTCTCTTCTGCTTCTGGTCATGGTCGTTTGCCTATTGAACCAGATTACAAATTCAGCACCTTGTTAATGATGTTGAAAGATATGCATGACAGTAAGACAAAAGAGCAGCAACTGATGACTGGTCAAAATATAGTCCCATTTCGAAATACCAGCACAGGTGATAGTTCTGGAAGCAATTCCGCAAGTGGTCTCAAGTCTTTGTCTATTGTAGGTCCCCCATATAAAATAGAAAAGAATGGAGATTGTGTCCAGGAAACAGTAACTCCAAACTCTGCTATAAGCAACTCCTCATTTTCACGCAATCCTCCAACCAAGTTGACAGGGATTGGTACTGGTAAAAGGGAGCCTGCGAGTGCTGCTGTTTCTGGGACAAATGGCACAAATTGCGTGTCCAAACGCAACTGTTCAAAATCTAAGCAGTCATCAAAGCTTGGAGATAAAACAGTTTCAAACAGAAAGGACTTAAAACCAGGAGGGCCAAGTAAGTTACTAAGTCGGTTACCCAGAGATTCAGGAGAACATGCATTCCGTGTGCATGGTTCAGTTACCAGTCCTCTAGGGAATGAGGCAGAAGATACTGAGAGGAAAGAGTGTATTGATTTAACAGAGCATTCAACTGATGAAGACTCTGCCTGTTTATCTGATGACAATTTAGGTCGTATTGGAAGGAGACCTGAAGCTGGTAGAAATAATGAGAGCTGCAATTCTGCTGAAAATGGGGAGAGTCCAGACTTGGATTCAGAGGCAAATAGTGAGAGCTCTCTTGGTGATGAGTCTAATGATATAAATCACGTAGCACCCAAAAAGCGATGGCAGCGTTTTAACCAAAGCAGTGCTAGATCTAATAAGCACACCAGTAGATCTAGGGAACAAGGAAGCTTGGAGAGTGCCTTTGGCCTGAATTCTTGTGGCTTTTCACTGAAGGGAAATGAGTGCTTGGGACGTAGGCATTCCCCTCATTCAAAGGTGCTTGAGGGAGACCTGGCAGTTCAGGACTGTGAGAATCGTGTAGACTTAGTTGATAAACGTTTGAATGTATGTGGTAAGCCAAACACCAGTGTGATGGACTCAGAAACAGAGCTTGGCAACTTTGCTCCCCAGTCTGAATTCTCTGCACAAGGTAAGGGAGCTGGACTTGCGCCAGAGTATTTGTATACATTTTACACTTTTTCATTTAAAGGATAAGTTACAAAACTTATGGCTGTGTGACAATGTGAAGATGTCTACGACTGAGCAGAAGAAATTGTGGGACCTTGGTATGAGCTCTCTGTAAGCGTGGAGAACAAAGGAGGCAGATTAATTATGAGCTTGTACTCGGGTTATTGGTCAGAAAATTTTACACACATTACAAATCTTTAGTTCTTCCATGGTGAAAGGTAAAATAAGAATTCTTTGGAGCCTGGATTTTTTTTAAACTTGCCCTTCATAATGTGTTCCTTAGAGCCACAAGCTTGGCTTTAGTGGGATAGGTCAGTGCTAGAAAACTCCAGGAAACTGAGCCTCAATGGCTGCTCTGGTTTATATCTTTCATAGTGCTGTTTGACATAGTTTGTCTTTGGTTTGTTCTTTAGGATTTCCTCAAGACAATGTGTTGGGAGTTTTTTGGGTTTTAGTGTGAAATTTTATTAGCTGCTCATAGTGAATTGTGGAGCCCTACAGATCTCCTTATTTACAGTTCTGGTGTGGCTGCCTGATGGGTGAAAGAGAGAACAGAAGAGAGGGAAGCTGCCAGGGAGGCTGGGCTGGAGCTGGGTCTGGAATATGGCAGACAGAAGTAAAGCAGCAGCATTGGAAGGGAAATGACCTAGGAAGGAGGAGGCTTCTGGAGATCCAAAGGCAAGAGAGCCCTGCCTCTCCCACAGGGGTGGGGACATTTGGTTAAAGCCCAAGGAAGAAATAAAAAAGTGTGTTGAAAGAATAGGATCAACAGAACCATATTCAGCAAGTGCCATCCTTCAGCTTCTGCAGGGAATCTGGGGAAACACCTTAAAAAAACAATGAAATTAGGTTTCTGCATAGGTTTCACCAAACTAAATTGCACTAATCTAGTTGTGATATCATAAAATAATGCAACTCATCATAATTTTTAGCCTGTGTGCATTCTGTCACTTGCACATTTTGATGTGTGTGTTTTGCTTTTTGTGGTCGCTGGAGGCTGCCTGCATTTCTGTTTCAATTGTGGCAAAGGCAGCTCCTGGCTTGGTGGTTGTGGGACCTGCCCAAGGCAAGTTTCAGCAGGCATGGAAAACAAGCCTGTGGGGTGTAACACATGGGGTAAAAGTTCTGGTTTTAAGTCATGACCAGCTTAATCATTCACTGACTCCTCTGGCTGGGTCTGTGTGTTTTTGGGGACTGAAGTCTCTATAGAGCTGGTGAGGGGATGCACGTTCTGGGCTGTGCTGTGGGTTCTTCCTTCACACAGAGATCCAGGCAGGTTCTTACAACTTCATTGTGGTTTGGCAGTGATGCTGTGTGAGGCAAAAATAAAGGTCTGCAGAGAGAGCTAGGGAAGAGGAGGTGCTGAGAGGCAGTAAAGTTAGGAGGGTAGTGGCAGAGGAAGGCAGTGGGCTCTGGGTGAGGTGGCAATAGTGGAGGAGTGTACAGGGTCTTGGTGCTGCACACAGGGATGCAGCAGCAGCAGTCAGGGCTTGGGTTTGCTGGCAAAAGTGCCAGATCAGTGACTGCAGTGTGAACTAATTCCCCTGCCTTAAATAGCATGTGAGCTCTGTACACACCCACCCCTTGTGAACAGATGTGCTGTGGGGAGGCACCAGTGCTGCTGTCAGGGCTGCTGTAACATCCCCGGTGCTGGGGGGCTGAGTAAACTTCTACTGCTGGGTTGAGACCATTCCTTTATGTCGGGCAAAGCTGGAAACTGGACTGACTGTGGTGCTTTGAGAAGATGTGACCCATCGTTGCCCACAGCAGGCAGCTTCAGTGTAAGAGATCAGAACAGATGGCAGTCACAAATGTGCCATTTCCACTAAACTCAAACTACATAAAGTCTTCTTCATAGTTAAATGGCAGCATTGGGGAAAATTTTGCCACAAACCTTGTACAGTGGTTTAGAGCAAATTAAAAAAAAATTGAAGATTGGTGGAATTGGCTGATGTAAACCAATTTTATAAATAATAGTTTCATCAGGTCTGTGATTTGCCATTGACAGTCTGCATTTAGGATTCTTGTACGGGATTCCCTTTGGGAAAAAAGGCAGTTAAGCCAGCCCTTCTGGCACAGTGCTGTGTACTCTGCTGCATGGCTCTGGGGCTCTAAATAGTTGCCTGGTGAGGATACTCATCCTATAACTGCTTATGTGCTGAAATGTGTGTTTCACTCAGACACCTGCACAGAGTGTTAATAGAAGCTGAAAATAGCTGTGTTTGAGAAAGTTGTTTACTTCTTCTGTTTTGGCCAAGTTTGACATTTTCATACTTGTTTAACCACAAAGCCACAATAAAATGTAGCAGTCTTGTTCAGAAGTTGCATTGAAATGCTTTGTTATAAAATCCTTCAATTTTAAAGAAGAGAAAGCCACCTCCTACAAATGAAATTAAGCAAAAAGAATATTTATTTTTTGTTTGAAAACTTCCAGAAGACCGCACGTGTTTTCATGACTAGAGGAAATCTTTGGGCAGTATAATTTAATGATTTTGAATACTAAAAAAGGAGAAAAGTCAGAGGTATTCTGGGAAGTGAGAAAAAGACATAAATGTGCATCACCTTGCTTTTGCAGCTTGCTGAGATGTTACAGAGTGTCAGGGTTCAGTTTTTTGGAGCTTGCCGTGCGTCGGCGTGTTGTGGCACGGGTGGTTAGGGTTGTGGTGAGGAAACACCTTTTACCTTGCAATGGTACCACACTGTGCAGAGACAAGAAGTGTCGCAGTCACTGGCTCCCTGATCTCATTGTGGAACAAACAAAGCAATAAATGGGCTCACGGTAGCAGATGGGGAATTTGTAGAATATAAAAAAATGCCATGGAGGAGGGGAAGGGGTGGAATTAAGCTTACGTGTTCCTAGTGAAACTAGTGAGTGAACTGTGTTACGGGAAAACAGTGTTTTCCTGTGCCCCTGCACTAAAACCAAAAGAGTTTGGGTAAACAGCAAAAGAGTAATGAGTTACTAATGGCCTTTGGTTCTGGTAGAAGTACTGCAGGCAAGTTAGATGTAGCTTGTAGGAACGTGTTGGGTGAAATTTCAGGAGCCTCTCAGTCTGATGTGTTTTGATTTCTTCCCTGAACTACTTAAAGTTCTTATAAATCCCTTCTGCTAAGCTGGGATTTTGGAAAATAGGAAACTCAAAAATTCTTTAGGTTGTCTCGAAGAATTATAAGCTCTTCCCACATGGAACCTCTGGAAGAGAAGGCAGGAACAGCTATTATCTACAGATGTCTTGTGATCATCTCAGAAACACAGTCTTGAAGCTGCTTTCCTTTTTCTTAGCACATTCAGAGAGGAAGCGCCTTAGAAAGCCGAGTAAACGGCTTCTGGAATATGCAGAAGAGTATGATCACTTGTTTGCACCCAAGAAAAAATCAAAGAAGGGCCAGGAGCAATTGCAAAAGGTGGGTGAAGGCCAAAGTGCTCTTTGTGGTTATTACTCCAGGGCTTTGGTCTGTGTATGTTTATGTTCTTGGTGTGTGCAGTGCTATGCAGGATGAATGTTTTCACCAATATATTTCACCATGCCAGGTGAATTCTGTGGCGAAGTCTGAATTTGAAGGAGGCGTTCCTGCGCAATGCAGTCCCAACAGAGATACCCAGCGGGGGCCAAGTTCTTTGGTGTCAACTCCATCTTCAACCAAAGAGTCCCCTCCCGTCCTTGAAGCAGAGTGTTCCTTCTCAGAACTAGGATCCCACTCCACTGATCCCCCTAATCAAGTTCCAGGAGGATCTTCAGATCTTCCAGAAGTGGTGGTTCTGTCTTCCTCAGATGCTTCTGAAGTTTCTGCTTCTCCAGATACAGAAGAGGGATTCCTGAAATCAGGTAAGTGGCAGGTTGTGTGATGCTGCTTTTGTAAGTGAAAGTAACACAAGTTCAGTTGATAATGATGCTTGAGGCAGCATGAAAAGGTCAATGGCTGTTGCTCTGTTTGTTCTTGCCTTCCTTCACTCACTGTGTTGAGAAGGGAGAGAGGACAGGTGCAAGGGTGTCAAGTGACCTGGTACTGTTGTTTTTCTATAATTGTGGTGGTCCTCCATAGATCCTGGCAAAGAATGTCTCTTTTGTCAAAATGAGGGAGGCCACAACTCCTTCTCTGAGTCTTTGCTGTCTGTGCTTCCAAACAGTGACATTTCTTTAGCCAATGGTCTCTTGTTGCTGTAAACCCCTTTGGATGGACATTCCTGTGCTGAGGGTGAAGCACAAAGTCTAAGCTGCATTGTTAATGGAGTGATCTTTTGCTCTCCTGGATAGCTCAGGGAGCTGTAGCACAAAATTCCCTCTAGAAAAACTTTCTTCTAAACATATGTAGAAATTTTTGAAGACTCGTGTGAGCAGCAAGCCAGGACCTTGGCTTTCAGTAAGGCATGGTGTAAAAGGAGTGGTCTGAGGGGCCTTTTCCCTTTCCAGCAGTGTCAGTCCCAGGGTCTCTTTTCATTCTGTTTATTCTCTGGTAGCATCTAAAACATGTCCAGAGTTAAAGCCCTGGCATTCTGGCTGTGCTAACTTGGGGGGAACACTGTTCCTAAAGGGCCTGTAGTAAAATAAATAAATAATAATAATAATAAAAAAAAAAAAAATATATATATATATATATAAAAACAAGCAGACAGATTTATGGTCCGTGGGAGGTCAGACAGCCTGTCCTGTGAGGAAAGAGGGTTTGCCCCTGGAGACTTGTGGGTGTCACAAGGAAGTGGAAAGTTAGAGGGGATTAAAGGAGGAAAAACTGAGGATGTGAACCCAAGATTGGAGATGCAGGAGTACAGAACAGGCTGCAGCAGTGGGAGCAAACATCCAGCCTGCAGAGTTTTTGTAGTTCTTTCCCCTCACCTCTTGCTGAAGCACACAGAATGGGCAGAAGCTTGTCTTGAGGGCTAGGAGTGTGATGGATGAGCTGTGCCTGCAGAGGTGTCAAAGGGCACAGCCGAGATTGTTGAAGCCAGCAGATGAATGGGGTGGGATGGGTAACAGGCTGTGTCTGTGAAGTGTCTGCACTCAGCATCAGCATTTCCTGGTTCTAACTTTTTACTGTTGCCAAAATTAGTGAAGAGCCCAGGTCTAGCACCTTGCTACCTCCCAAGGGCCAGGATAAAGCTTGAGTAGGAAATAGTGCAGGTTACACCTAGTTTTGTTGGGTTATCTTTTCTCAATTAGGTTAAACCAGGATTGTGATCTTCAGCCTGTTTACTACAGCAGCATGAGTGCTGGTGTGAGGGCTGTGGGAGTGTAGGCAGGGCTGTGTCAGTGGTAGGACTGGCTTATGCAGATCAAAGTGTTTGGAAAATTATGATGTGAATTGTGCTGCCAGCATGTGTTACCTGCTGGCAGTGAGTTCACAGCCTCTCTTCTGTGGGTGGATTTTTAAATTACGTACTGAGGTGAGCCTGAAGGTCATGGCAGACTGAGTGAGGTCTGTTTTTATTGAAGTTGTACAGAGCAGGTAATTGGCATCTATGCCCTAGGAGCTTATGATCCCAAAGACAGGGTGAAGCAGATTGTTTTGAACTGTTGGCTGCTATTTACCTAATGGTCTTAATCTGATTGAAGACAAGAAAACCCCTCTTTATCTGATGTGAAGGGTTTCATTGCAGGAAACTTCGAAAGCAAGCGTCAAAGGAAGCCCACTAAAAAGCTTTTGGAATCCAATGACTTGGACACTGCCTTTATGCCAAAGAAGGAGGAATGGACTCCCCAAAAGAAGGTACTTTCCTTCCAAGTCTTTTGAAAACCAGATAGGAAACAGGCCTAGACAGCAGATCCTGCTGAACAAGACACAATGCAATGGGATGTGGCTTTTTATTGGCTGCAGCCCAGGAGCTAAGGTCCACCCTTCCCAAAGGTGCTGGGTTGCTGTGTTATGATGAAATAATCCACTGTCCCCCACCCCTCCCCAGATGTAATGGAGATGGGGTAGTTCTGGCTTAAAATCTCCTCTTTTTAAAATTGATTTATATGGAAAAGGAGTTATCTGGATGCTGGCTGGGAAGGTATAGGCAGAAATGTTCTGCATGGAGGCTTTCTGTCATGTTACAGTGTAGCTTGAACTTGAACCCAAGGCTTTGTCCTTTTCCATCAGATTTCCTCTGAGCAGTGTTTTCTTTGTTACCTTCCCAAGTGAGCTGATGAATACATGCAAGTGCAGAGTTTGAAGCAGGATGGAGGCTTGAGGTGACTCACACGTAGGATACTGTGTTTGGTTCACCTTTTTAAAGAAAATGCTGCTCTTCTCCACTGAATACTCAATATTCAGTGACATGGTTTGGAAAAAAGCAACTTGTATTTATTTCAGATCATGTACCTGCACAAAACTTGTTGCCACTGTTCCTAAAGTTGAGTAACAACACTTCTTTCCTTTTTCTTTCACTGTGAGGCACAGTCTTAATACAGTTATCACCATTGCAGTAATGTACAGGCCAGTGTACTTCAGTCTTAAGGTCTGTAAAAGTGTAAACTCAGAAGACTGTGTCTTTTCCTAGCATCTTAGAGGGTATTAGCAGCCTTTTTGGGAGAGCACAGGGAACAGTGAAGGATGCTGATGAGCACAAGACACATCAGACTCCATATTCCTCCCTGCCCAGGGACAGACTTTTACATGTGTGATTTATCACACACAGAAACCAAATATTTTTTTATAAAATCTCTAATGACTGATGAATTCATGACCAGGATGATAAATTAAGTGTTGCAGTCATTCTAAAAGGTTTCATGGCTGAGGAATGTGTGCCTTTGTTTTCATCTGGTGACTTGACTCTCTCTCTTGTGTGTTTGTAGGGTACTGGCCCTTCAGAGAGTGACAGCTCTGAGCTCTACTCACCAGCCCACTTCCAGGACCTGGGAGAAGGTAAGTGAAGGCAGGCACAGCAGGGCAGACTGTTGTGACTTTTGGATCAGTGCCTGTGGCACTGTGTGTGTAAGTGCTTGGTGTTCTGGGTTCAGCAGCCCAGCAAAAGTTGTTTAAACCAGTATGAATTAGTGTTTCTCTGATGGCTGCAGGGCAGAGTGCCTGGAGGCTGGTGTTGCCCCAGCCCTTAGGCCCTCAAGGAATATAGGACCCAGCCTGAAGCCCTCAGAAAGGCTTCAGAACTTGCTGGTGTCACCTGCAGCAAGGGAATTATTTTTACATTTTCCTTAAATGGTCTTCCTGTTGCATCCCAGCTTCTGAAAAGCTCTTGGAGAAACAGCGGAAGCGGAAGAGACAGCGCCACACCGCTGCTGCCGTCCATTCCAAGAAGGAGAAAAATGAGGAGGGGCTGGGGGAGACCCCACACTCTGAGGTACTGTTGGGTCTTCATGCTCTCATCCCTATAATGTTTGCTACTTCCCAGGGTACTTAGCAGAGCCTAAGCTAGAGGCATCTTTTGTCATTTGACAATTCGGCCCACTGATGCAGCTGCATGAGCTGGGGTTAGGTTGAATACACCTCCTTGATCTAGTAGCTGTTCTATAATGATGCTGAGCTCAGGCTCTGTTTTCAGACTGCTATTCAGCTAATTCTCTGTTAGAGAGGCTGTTCTGAATTCATGGAACGAGGTTTTGCCTGGCATCTTGCTTTGCACCTCAGAAAATGAAACTGCTGTAAAAGGTCTTCTCTGGGGATGGGACTCTTGCCCTTCCACACACCACTATGAAGCACAAGCACTAAACTGGACTTCAGCCCCTTCTGCTTGCACCTGAACACCAGGATGAGCCAAGAACCCCACTGGAGGGGCTGGGGGGGACTGTCTGTGACTGCTCTCAAGAGCCTCTGCATTCTGCCATCCAGCAGAAAGGGATAACTGGGGCAATTCCCTCTACTATATATTAGCAGGGTCAGCATACAAATAATCTCTGACAAGCACATTTTGCCTTTTAGGAATGAGCCAGTTTTCAGCAAGTGTAGGGGAAGCAAGACTTCCTGGGAGAGGCAGGACACCTCTGGGCCTCTCGCCATCGCCTCTCACTTCCAGTGGCCCAGGTTCAGCAGCAGGCAGGATAGTCAGTATGTATTTCAGGAGCCAATTATAGATAAATATTGTTATATTTGTTGTTGTAACACAGTTTACAGGAGAACAGAACCCTCACACCACTTTAAACAGTTCCAGCCGTGCTGCTGCGTTTTGGAAAGGGCATTTCTGATAAAGTAAATGAATTGGGGTAATACCCTTGGTCCATGTAAGCCTTCCTGTGCTGGTGTTAGTGTTCTCTCTGAAGTGTGCTCAGCTGGACTAATGTTTTAAAACAGCCTTTGCCAGTGCTGGGCAGGAGCAGTTAACATTGTCTGCTGTATCCACTAAGAGACAGCAAATTCTCTCTGAAAAGAGGGGCAGTTCAGAGCAGCAAAGATCTAGGCCATGTCTCTGAATCCTGTACCCACCACTCACTGCAGAGGAAACCCAGTCTTAAGTGCCTCCAACTGTAGACATCTGTACTGAGTACCAGAAGTCAGGTATGGTGTAAATCATGCTCCAAAAAAAAAAATAGTCAATGCTTGGCACCTTTGCCAGCATCCCTTTCTGTGTAATTATGCCTCTAGCTGGTGTGGTGGGTGTTCATCCCCTGGCTTAGGTGAGTGCTTGGGTTCTGGTGAGTATTGGGATGCTGTGGAGATGCAGTTGTGCTTTCATGTGGAATTCAGACCGTGCTGGTCCCTCCGTGACTGCACACCAGGCAAGGAACTCCACTTTGCTAGAAAAAATACATGGTCTGATGATACAGCACAGTAAAGCCTTGGATCCAGCTGCCTTCCAAGGAAAAGAGGGCAGAGGAAAGCTTGTCAGCCTGGGCTGAGCTAAGCAGCTTTCTCTGACCTTGCCCATCTGTGAAGCCAGGAGTGCAAATTTACAACATCAGAGCAGTAAGAGTCTGACAGAATGGGATGGAAAATGCTGTTGAGATGGCTGTCAAGGTTGTGAGCCAAGGTCAGGCTATGCCAAAGAACAGGTCAGGCTTTGGGATTGTGCCAGACACAGCAGCAGGGATAGCTCTGGAAGAAGACCTGGGATGAGCTCTTCTTTCTGCAGGAGGTGTGTAGTGTTCCAGTGCTTGTGCTGGGCAGAGGAAGGAGGAGAAACAGTGACACGTCCTTGAGTGATGACCTTGAGTGGCAATGTCCTTTTCTGTGTTCACAAAAGATGGGCATTACCCATCCTGCTTAGCTCTGATATCCCTTCCCTGGGCAGTACTCTGTAAGGTACATTGGATTGGCAGTAGCTTGTAGTTGGGATTTTGCTTTTTTTCTTGTTTTTCTCTCAATAAAGTCGTTTTATACCATTTGTCTTTGTATTGTATACTTCAGTATACCCTCAGTGCATCTGTGCATCCTTGCTTCACAGAAGGCACTTGGCTTTAAAGTGTCCCCAAATAAAATCATACTGCTACATTCAGGGAATAGGGGGGAAAAAGCAACAGTTCCAGGCAAATAAATCATTGTTATCTGAGCAGAATACTAGCTCCAGGTTCTGCCAGCTTTAAACTTCAGAAGATCTTTATGTCCTTGTTTTGCCCAGATTCAGAATGCCTTCAAAAGGCATTCAGTTCAGCTTACAAACTTTAGTGACACCACAGCTCAGACTTTCCCATGCAGAAAGTGGTGCAAAGCTCCCTCTCGTGATTGTTAGCTGGACAGCCTGCACCAAGCAGGCCTGGAGCTGTGGGAGTGATGGCTGCAGCTTCTGCCAGCAGTTTGAATTCCTCACAAGGTCTCTCAGGTGTACTATTTGTGCCTGGGTATACAATGGCTACAGCTTGGTGACCTGGGGAGGACCTGGCAGCTGTGCACTGAGATCACTTAGCTACCTGCAGTGAGCTGGCATATTTAAAAGTGGCAGAGTCCTTAAAATGTTCCAGCTCAAAGCACATAGCTGAAGGCATCATTTTGGAGCAGTATTAATGGTCCTTAATTTGTACCTACTTTAGAGTGACAGCTGGGGCTGGTGAGGCCCCTGAAGTGTTCCCTGCACCTCCCCAGTGGGCTGGAAGCTGTCAGGATGGTGTTTCCTATCCTTCAGTAGCCTCTCCTGATAAAATCCATGGCACTGCTGCTGAGTGTAGCTGCAGGACCAGCTGTATTTTGTGGCAGAAACAAGTGTCTCTAGGATACCTGCTGCTCTCCCCTCTTAACAGTGCCTGGCCAGGTCCCATGGGCACTGTGGGAAGCTTTATGGCAGGATCCTTGACTTGGCCCTGAGTGTGTGGTTGAGCCTTTATCATTTGAAACCCATCCTCTTCCACAGGGTACTCTTTCACCAGTGCTGTTCACTCATACAGGACGGTGGGAAACTCCACACCTCAGTCAGGATTTGGGGTAAATGCCCTGCTGTGCTGCTCATTTTGGGGTTGGCTGACTTCATACCAACACAAGCCTTGAGTACCTTTGTGTTTCTGCTTTATATGGGTTAGAACAAACTGAGATAAGTATAGAGGAAAAATGTAGTTCTTTTAGTGTGTGACAGGTGCTGTGAAGGTTGAAGTTTTTCTTTTGTTTCCAGTGCAAGTAGATACTGAGATGCTTCTCACTTTTTACCCTACCTGATTTGTTTGTATTCAGAGAGGAGTTATGCACAGGAAGATAATTGTGTTGACTGTGTGTTTTTAATCATCTAGTAAAATAAAAGCTCTTTCCTTTCCTGTAAATCTTTTGGTGAAACTGTAATGGGGGATCGTCTCTCCAGGGTGGGTAACACACAAATCACCTGCCAAACCCATTAAGTGCTCAGTGACTGAATTTGTAGTTTCCAAGTCAGGATAGGCCCTACTGACAGTCCTAATTCTAGTTTTCTCTTTAAAGGGGGAGACATTGGTTCATGGGACTGCTCCAAGCCCCAAAGAGGGTCATGAGGAGGGCTCAGAGAATGACCATGGAGTGCCTTCATCCAAAAAGATACAGGCAGAGCGTGGAGGAGGAGCAGCTCTCAAGGAGAATGTGTGTCAGGTAGTGTTCTTGAAGAAATCTGTTCGAAACTAGCCCACTGTAAAGTATTTTTGTGTAACTTCTGGGGCACCTTGGTAGCCTCCAAGTACTTATTGTAGAATTGACTGGATTTTTGTGCTCTGTATCAAGCATTTCTCCTGAAATAGTCTTTCTTCATACATTGGCTAAAATGTATCTTACCCATGTCACATCTCCCTGACTTCTGTGAACTTAGAGTTAGGAAGATGTGGCCAGGGTAAGATACATTTTAGCCTATGTAGGATACGGGGGAGTCGATGGTAAATGACCGTGGTTATACATAAACGACCTGAATTATCTGACACAAGGAAAAGGTAGCATTTTTCCACTGGGGGGTCTCTGCCTGCAGTTCCAGCCAGCTTGGGGGGTTGCTGCTGTCTGGGATGCTGCAGGGAAGAAAACTGCTCAATTCTTGTGTTTCTTTCCCACAGATCTGTGAGAAGCCAGGGGAGTTGCTGCTGTGTGAGGCACAGTGCTGTGGTGCTTTCCACCTGCAGTGCCTTGGGCTCTCCGAGATGCCAAAGGGCAAATTCATCTGCAATGAGTGTTCCACAGGTAGGGCAGCTTCTGTGAGTGCAGGGCTGTGGGCTTTACCTGGGGCTTCCTTGACTGGAGTCATGTGCCTGCTGTAGGGCTGCTGGGTAGCTCTCAGTCCTCAGATTATTGGTTTGGTGTCTGATAATGACTTTCTAATTAGAATCATGGAATCACAGGGTGATTTGGGTTGGAAGGGACCTTAAAGATCATCAAATTCCACCCTCCTGTGACAGGCAGGAGCACCTTGCACTAGACCAGGTTATTCCAAGCCCTGTCCAACCTAGACTTGAACACCTCCAGATTTGAGGCATCCACAGCTTCTCTGGGCTACCTATGTTAGGGCCTCACCACCCTCACACAGAAGAATTTTTTCCTAATGTTTAATCTAAACCTGCTCTTTGTTGATTTGAAGTCATGGGCTTCAAATATTTACCAGCCTTACTGTTGATTCAGACTTGGTGCACAAAGAAGTGAATGTCCATGATCTGCTGGGAAAGAGGCAAATTCTTATTGGGACTATGGAAAGGGGTCTGGTGGGGAGGAGGAGTCTTTTTCAGGCTGCAAACGGGGGAAATCTCAAAGTAGGGGCCTGAAATCCCAGCTATAGTAATATTTATTTTGATGTAGAGTTCTACTGCAGCTTCAGCCTGGTGCAGACCTGTGCCCTGGGAAGGGTACAGCAGGCTGGGAAGTTGTGCTGTGCTGTTAGGCAGCCTGGTGACAACATCAGGTCCTCATTTAGCCCTCCTGTGTGACCAGTGTGTTGCTCTTTCTCCAGGGGTGCACACCTGCTTTGTGTGCAAGAGCTGCGGGGAGGATGTGAAGCGGTGCTTGCTGCCCCTCTGTGGGAAGTATTACCACGAGGCCTGCATACAGAAATACCCGCCCACAGTCCTGCAGAACAAGGGCTTCCGCTGCTCCCTGCACATCTGCATGACCTGCCATGCTGCTAACCCAGCAAACATCTCTGCCTCTAAAGGTACCTGAGTCCTCCAGGCTGGTCTGGGGGTGCAGTCACCTGGTTTTGTTTCGTTTCATGTCCTCCTGGTTCAGCAGTTATTTGCGTTGTTGCCTTTGTGTCCTTGCCACAGCACTGGCTGTGTTTGCTGTGGAGTCGCTGCTCCCAGGGGAGTGGAAGGGGTGGTGTCAGACTGTGAGACTCAGCAGCACTCCCCATGGTTGGACATGGCAGCTGGAATGTTCTCAGGCCATCCAGAGGCTCAGATTCCTGCACGCCCAGCCTTGCCTCAGGCCTCAGTGGGGTTTTGAATACATCTCTGGAGCTGTACAGACATGCTCATGTTTCTCCCACCTGCTCCTCACTGTGCCACTGCTGCAGATGGTGCCTTGCTTAGCAGCACGGGCTGTCAACACAGCAGCATCAAGAGCAGCACAGGGCAAACTATGATATTGTTCTACTTAGCAATTTTTTTCTATGTAAACGTTCATCTTGTAGTAGAGGCACCCTTGGGCTAAGCTTCTCAGGCAAACATTTGTTTGAACTGTTTGCAGCAATACCTTGACCTTTATCTCACAAGATCAAACTTAAAACTTTTATGATTGCTGTGTATGTTTGCTTCTAAGGTTGCCTTTTTTTAATCCTTGGAATCGTAAGACGAGTGACAATAAGACTGGCTCTATTTTTATCCTTAGAGTCTGTGTCAAAGTTGGCTTTTTTGCCCCCATTTATCAGTATTTGGGGTAGAAGACAACACCAAAGCCAAAAGCCTGCAGCCCATTGCCAGTCACTTCCCCACTGAACATTTGTTGACTGGCTGCTGCTGCTTAGTGGTCACATTTACCCCTTTTCTCCCACCTCTTCTTCCTGTTTATAGTCTGCTGTGAGGAACTGAAAATGGGCTCTCAAAAACCTCACATAAACTAGGCCTGTAGGGAAGTCTGAATTGCCTGGTAGTTCTGGAATTTCAGAATAAAATCTGATAAACAAGAGACAAGTGCTGGTGTTTTCAGAAGCTACATGGATTGATTTTGTTATGTGCAGCTAAGCACTTGGAACCCCCTGTCTGTAATTACTGTCGAAGCTGATTTAGTAATTATTTGTGTATGATAGAAAGCAGTCCCAGTCTGTGAACTCTTGAACTGTTTCTGCACGGCATGCAGGAGATCTTTCATTTCAAAATAATACAATTTAAACTATGGTATAGATATTACAGATATTATAATTTTATATATGTTTACTTGTATTCAATAACTTAATAGGAATCCAGTGAGTACATCACGGGTGTTCTATAAAAATTAAAGATCAGCTTCCTTCTCCAAAGCTCATTTTGAGCTTAGGTATGAGTAGAGCCTAGTTTCAGTAGGCAGGAGTGATGATGCTGCAGGGGCTCACTGTGTTGTGGCTGTTGGGTGCCAGGTCGCCTGATGCGCTGCGTGCGGTGTCCGGTCGCGTACCACTCCAACGACTTCTGCCTGGCCGCCGGCTCCGTGGTGCTGGCCTCCAACAGCATCATCTGCCCCAACCACTTCACTGCGCGCAGGGGCTGCCGCAACCACGAGCACGTCAACGTCAGCTGGTGCTTTGTCTGCTCAGAAGGTGAGATGCTCAGTCCCCTGGCACCAGGGAACGCCCTGGCAAGAGTTCATTACAAAGGGTAGAAGCTTTTCCCATCTAGAATGTCCCAATGGGAACTGGAGAAAAAACAGATTGCCTCCCTATCTTTTCGCATTGAAGTGCAACTTCAGGCTGGGATCTTTTCTTGATCCTTAGAAGGGTTCTTTTTTTATCATGAGTAGGGCCCAACTTTTGAAAAGGGCTTGCAGGAGACCATCATCCCCTTTTTCCAGGTGTGTCTGCAGATGGGGAGTGCAGGGCTTCTGCACAGTGACTGATAAATTCCTCCTCCTTCTCTTGGCAGGGGGCAGCCTTTTATGCTGCGAGTCGTGCCCGGCTGCGTTTCACCGTGAGTGTCTAAACATTGAGATGCCAGAGGGAAGCTGGTATTGTAATGATTGCAAGGCAGGCAAAAAGCCACACTACAAAGAAGTAGTCTGGGTGAAAGTTGGGCGCTACAGGTAGGTGAAGATAGAACAGACTTGTCCCCATCCTTTCTTCATGCAGTGCTCATAGTGATGGAGGTGAGAAGCTGCTCCTCTCTGCAGGGTTCATTGCAGCAGGCCTCTGGCTTTTTCACGTGCACATTACTGGTAAAACATGAGCTTTCCTCCTCCAGTAGCCTCTTGTCTCCCCACCAGCCTTGCTGGTAGCCCTCACACACTTTTTCCCATGTTTCCATGCAGTAGCATACTTTTGAGGTAGCTGGAAATGAGGAAGCCAGAGGTTTCATCTGCCCTTCCCTGTGTTGCAGGTGGTGGCCAGCTGAGATTTGCCATCCTAGGACAATTCCTGTCAACATCCAGAAAATGAAACATGATATTGGTGAGTTCCCTGTGCTGTTCTTTGGCTCCAAGGACTACCTGTGGACCCACCAGGCTCGTGTGTTCCCTTACATGGAAGGTGATGTCAGCAGCAAAGACAAGATGGGGAAGGGCGTGGATGGCATATACAAAAAAGGTAACTTGTCTTCATCCTGGGAAGTACCTGGTCTTTCCCTCTTCATTCCTCTTTGAAAAAGTGTCATTCTTGTAGCAGAGAAAATGTCTTCTTTAAACTGAAGTGAAATTGAATTTGTAGAATGAACTGCTGCTTATGTATCATCCAGCATGCTCAGAGTGTTTATTTGACTCCCAGAGAGGGAGAAGGGTATGCAGATCTCAAATGCTTGTCTAGCTCTCCCATAAGATCTCAAAATTCAAGTGAGCTGCTGCTGTATCAGCTTCCCTTTGTGTAATGCAGTCATTATCTTGATATAAAAGTGCATTTGAGAGTTGTAGATGCAGTTGCCTGGCATCTCTGCCCAAGAGGGCAGGCAAAGATATCCAACAGATGGGATGCTTCATCACCCATGAACAGGCCCCTGACTATAATTTCTGCACTTCCCTGCTGCATTGGCCTTTTCCTTACCCTCCTCTGAACCTTGAGAGCACTGGGTGGACAGTGGCTGCCCAGCTCTGTGTGAGCAGAGGCAGTTCCTCATAACAGAGCCTGTTCTCTCACTTAGCTCTTCAGGAAGCTGCTGTGAGATTTGAAGAATTGAAGGCACAGAAAGAACTGAGACAACTTCAGGAAGACAAAAAGAATGACAAGAAACCTCCTCCCTACAAACACATCAAGGTGAGGGGAGGTGGTGGGGGGCAGGTGCAGAAGAGAAGTCTTGAGCTATCCGTGCAGGTGATTTACAGGTATACAGAAACATTTCTGATGTTTGGGTGTCTGGCTGTTCTTTAAGGTTTCTTTGATCCTCTTTCCATCCTCAGCAAGCTGGGCTGCAGTAACAGAGGTGCTGTGATTTGCTGGAACAGATCTGTTCATGTCTGTGCTGTCCATGTCAGTTGTGTGGTCTGAAGGAAGTGTCTCTCTTCTTGAGAACTCGGGGCAGAGGGCTGGCAATGCTCAGTGTGGTGAAATGCTCTGTGCAGCTGATGGCAAGGTGGGCAAACCAGGTGGTGCAGGACAGGAGGTGGTCAGGGTACAGTGCAGCAGGGCTCTGTGGCGAGTGGTAACCCAAAGTATCTTCTATCATCTCTGCTATTGTTTTATATCACTTTCTGTATCAGTTGTGACTGAACAGAAATGCTGAAGCAGGTGTACAGGCTGCAGTATCAGCCCTTTTCCTCAGTTTTGGGGAACTATTCATGTTAAGGGCTGTTAGTTATTATTATTAATGAGTTAAATTGGAGCACTAGGAGTCCCCTACAGGATGGAGGTGACTTGAGAGGAGAGCTGGGGCCAAGGATGTGCCTGTGTTTGAGAAGTGGATCCTGACTGACCAGAAACCTATTGACTCAGGGGCTGTGTTCTTTTTTTATTGCTTCTGTCTGCTCCTTCCCTTTTTTATGTGGCAAAATATGAAAGCTTAACTGATTTCTGTCACTTTTTTTGTGTCTAGCTAGGATTTCTAGGCGGGCAGGTATACCCTGCATGAGTTACTGTGCGGTGTAAAGAGCACAACTGACTGCTGTGGCAGCAGTATGGGCCAGGCAGCTTCAGTGG
Organism: Cettia cetti; assembly: GCA_013401135.1. Taxonomy (NCBI): domain Eukaryota; kingdom Metazoa; phylum Chordata; class Aves; order Passeriformes; family Sylviidae; genus Cettia; species Cettia cetti. The sequence continues at coordinate 22,971 of VZUI01000940.1, read as the reverse complement.
AGGAAGTAGTTTCTTATTACAGCTATTTTTAGGCCTCTCTGGCCACAACATGAAGGAACTTTGGAAGCAGTTTAGAGCCTTTGAAATACCCTTTTATATAAATAATGATGATTGTGGTCATTACTCATGGCAGCTCTTCTGAGGCCTGGGTGCAAGCTGTTTGTCTCTCTGAAAGCAAAGCAGTTTGCAGGAGCAGATGGTGAACTGGAGAAGACTTCAGGGTGGAATGGCTGAAGCTGTTTGTGTCCACTCCTTCTAAGGAGATCAGCACCTCAAGTCCATCCCAAAGATCACCCACACAGGAGGCTACTGCAAAATACACTTGGGATCCTAAATCACATCAGGCTTGTGACTAGTCCAAGTATTGCCCCGTTTAGGTTTTTTTCAGTGCCTCAGAGAGTAGGGCAGGTGTGCTGGGCATGTGTGATGTGGAGTGGCAGTGGCAGTGCCAGAGCAGTGGCAGTGGTGGATTGGCCCAGTCCTGTGAGTCTTGCCACTCTTAATGAGGTGATGAGTCTGTGTAAGAGATGGGAAGCAGAAGAGGAGAACCTGAGTGACAGGGAAGGTTAGAGGTAGGATGAAATTCTAGGAGGAAGGTGGGGGAAGACTGTGTTGAAAAGATGAATGAAGGATTTCTGCAGGATTTGTGTTTAAACAAAGGGGGATTGGGACTGGGCCAGCTCCAGGCAGGCTGTCAAAGTGGAAATTCTGTGGGTGGGACTAGGTGACTTATACATGGCTGGAATAGTTTTGCTTCCTTTTGTGTTCTGGGAAAGTGAGACCGTGGTTCATCCAGAGAAAGAACAGCAAGGAGCTTTTCTTCAGTGTCTCTCTCCAAAGTCCTGACTCTCTGTTGCCTGCTTTTCAGTGCTCGCTGCCTTTAACCAAACCCCAAGGACCCAGCTCATGCCGCAGACACGCCAGTCTCTTCTCCTCCTGGTGCTGCGCTCTGCTTCCTTCTGGAGCGGTTTTTAGAGAGCTCCTTGGCTTAACTCTGAGCTCCCCTTTGGGCCTTCCAACCCCAGCCTTGTCTGGTTTGGCTTCCATTTACATCTGCAGGACAGTTGGGTAGGGAGGTAACTGCATGGTAGGCCTTCTGTCACAGGTGTGACATCTGAGAGCACAAACCAGCTTGAAGGTAACATTCACAATGCAGGGCAGTAAGGGAAAGCCGAGGAAAAGCACCTGACAGACTGGAAAAGGTGCAGTTTGATGCAGAAAGTGGTTTGGTGCTGATCACAGGGATGGTGTGTGCCCAGCAAGAGCTCTGGGCTGGCCACCTGAGCTGGATGTGGGCTCAGTGATTGTGGGAGGGGGACACTTGGCAGCCTCTTGCCCTTCCAGGATCACAGAATACACATTGCACAAGGTGATGCTAATGGAGAACCTGCAACCTCCTGAGCTCTTTCCTCTAACCCTCTGCCTCTCGAAATAGCATTCCCAAAAGTACAGCTGTGCCTGTACCTGTGTCCTTCTGCCCTTCACTGTCGCTAAGTCCCTGCAGCCTTTCAGCTCGTGGGCAAGGGTGGAGTATAGAAGTGCCTGTCGGGGTAACCTGTAGCTCCCAAGAGCTCATGTCCCTGGTGTGCATTGAAGGTGAACCGGCCGGTGGGGAAGGTGCAGATCTTCACCGCAGACCTGTCCGAGATCCCGCGCTGCAACTGCAAACCCACGGACGAGAACCCCTGCGGCCTGGACTCGGAGTGCATCAACCGCATGCTGCTCTACGAGTGCCACCCCCTGGTGTGCCCCGCTGGGGAGCGCTGCCAGAACCAGTGCTTCTCCAAGCGCCAGTACCCCGAGGTGCAGATCTTCCGCACGCTGGCTCGAGGCTGGGGCCTGCAGGCCAAAACAGACATCAGGAAGGTACGAACGCTCTGTGTCGCTTTCTCTTGTCTCGCTTCACATTCTTGATTGCCCTTGGTTTGAAAAGACTTCCTGCTGTAGAATGCCATTTAGGAAAAAAAAAATAAATTGATTAATTTAATCTTTTCAGTCTTGACAAGCGTGCTTTGGCTCAGCTGACCGAGAAAATGATTTGCATGTTGATGTCCCACAGGGTAAAAAAGGTGATTGCTTGGTCAGTCTGCTTGTAAGAACAATGGGACAGTACTCAGGATTTCCAGATGGGGAACAGTGATTATTCCTCCTCCCCATTCTTGACTAGCCAGGCCTATCCAGCATGAGAATGTTGTGTCAGAAACAGAAATCAGGGCCTGGATCTTAAAAAAGGGCAGTGTCTGTTATTACTGCTGAAACTGATTATCTCCACCTAAAACACTTATATGTATTTTTTAAATGCGAAGAATAGTAATTCTTTGGACACACATCTGTGCTGAATGAAGAAGGAGGACTGTTAAATCTGAAAGAACCCCAAAGCCAATAAAGGGTGAAGTGAAACAGAGCAGTAGGAGAAGAAGGTCTGAAAAAGGAGTAGGGATGACATAAGAGGGAGGCCTTGAGAGAAGAGGCAAAATTAGAGACTGTCCTGTTGAAAACTTTGCTGTCTGCTGTACCACAAGTTTAAGGATACTTCTGCTATTCCATGTGTTTGTTCCACTTTCAACAGACAGTCTGGAAGCAGAAACACTGTTATTTACTGGGGGGACCTATTAGCCCCCACTGGAGCAGAGCTGGGGTGCTCTTTAATGGCTGCAGTACAGTCTCTCCAGTACTTCACCACAGGAGAACTCCATTACTGCAGGAGCAGGTGCCCCAGGTGCATCCTGCTGCTCCATGGGCTTGGTCCCCAAAGGGATATTGTTTTCAGCTGGAATGCAATTAGGGCAGTGCTTTGAGCTTTGCAGCAAAGTGCTGTTCTTGTGGTTAACTTCTGTGCTGTCCCTGGATGCTAATTCTTTCTTTGGCACAAAGAATAACCTGATGGTCACAGTTCTTAATTTAATTTATTTTGAGCTATTTGAGTGTGTGTAACGGATGTATGGTTCAGGGCTCTTGGTGAAGTTTATAGGTCAAACTGGCTGCAAACCACAGGGAGAAATTTTTAGGGAGGAAACAGGAGCTAAGTTCTAGCACAAAGGTGGATGTCCCTCCATCCTGCAGATAATTTGTCTTGTCTTACCAGCTCCTTGTTTTCGGTCTGGCAGGGTGAATTTGTTAATGAGTATGTTGGGGAGCTGATTGACGAAGAGGAGTGCCGGGCCCGAATCCGCTATGCTCAGGAGCACGACATTACCAATTTCTACATGTTGACACTGGATAAGGTACGTGCAAGGAACCTCTTGCCAGTGCCCTGAACAGAAGTAAAAAGATGTGATAAAAGGCATCATACTCCATCTGGTAAAAAGGTGGTAAGCATTGCTGATGAGTTGGTCTGCATTTTTTCTGAAAGGACTAAATTAACTAGCATGTAGTAGAGGAGCTTCAGGTTGGATTTCAGGGTTAGGAGTAAAGTCTAAACAGGTATTGCCCAAGTTACTTCAGAAGAGGTGAGGACAGTTGTCTGAAGACATAGATCCTGCTTCAGCATAAGAAGCTGAATTTGGGAACACTGGGATCCTCCCCAGCAGTTGAACCTTGGAGAGCCCAGAATGAGGCTGGTGTGTGCCAGAAGAGGCATCAGCCCTCAAACATATAAGTTATAGGCACAGGAAGACCTTCATCTAAGTTCAGATCTCAGGTCTTGCTGTTCTCAGTAGAATGATGAATTTAGTTACACCCACAGGCTCCCCAGTGGGTCCTGCAGGCCAGGTTGTTGCTGTGAGCTCCTGATTTTCAGAGGTTTAAGTGGTTTTGTCAGCTGCTTTCCACACTTTGTCACTCAGCCATAGAAAGATGAGAAGGAAACCGTGAAAGCAGACATGGGGAGGAAGCTGTCCAGTGTGGGACAGGATAACAGTGACTGCTTTATGTCTTTCCCCTCATCCTGATGCAAGTTCACACTGATCATGTCTTGTTCTCCTTGTCTGGCTGATGGGGCAGACCCAAGTGTTAATATCTCTCTTTTACTACAAAAGCAAATCTCAGTTGCAGCTTCCCTCTCCTCTCCAGCCCTATAACAAGCTGTGCACCAGTGTACCTCAGCTTACACACTCTTCCTGTTTTCCTTCTATACACTGACATTTAAGAAAAAAGAACTGCTATTTTGCTTTTAAGCAGAAATGGGAGCCTGGAACTACAAGCACTGCCTTTGAAGTGTGGTGGGGTGGTGTTTATCCAGTACTGATGCCACAGGGAGATGGTGTTTCCCAGAAAGCCAACAGTGGCAGTGTCCTGGCTGTTTGGGAGCCCTGTATCTTTGAGGAGAAGGATGATGTGCAGGAGGCTGTATTGCCGTGTGATCTGCAGCACTGGCCAGAGGCATCAGAGCTGATTGATTGCAGCTGATGACAGCTGATTAAAATGTGATTTTCTGGGGTGGTTTTTTTTTTTGCAATTCCAGGATCGAATCATTGATGCTGGGCCAAAGGGCAACTATGCTCGGTTCATGAACCATTGCTGCCAGCCCAACTGTGAGACTCAGAAATGGTGTGTGAATGGTGACACTCGGGTTGGGCTCTTCGCACTTGTAAATATCAAAGCTGGTAAGGAACACAGTGTCAATGCCTGCAGTAGCCTCGGGGGTTCTGTAAGGAAAAGGGAGGGTTTGTAGCCTTCTGGAAGGGGATTTAACTTTTGTTTTCATAAGGATATTCATGAGGCTTAATAGCAGCACTAACATAATGAAACACACACAGCCATGGTGTCAGTGGAGGTTGACAGAGGGCCTTGCTACAGGAACCAATCCTGTTTTTAGCTGTAAAATATGGTAGGGGTGAGGGGGGTTGTACTGACTTTTCAATCTACAGATTTTTGGGGGAGATTAATAGTTTGGTGTCCTTGTGTAGTGGTGGCAGTCATTTGTGACATTGTATTTAAAAAGTGCTCTTACTTCAGCAGTAAAACATTCTACTCAGTAATTCATTAACAATTTTCTTGCTTTTGATCTGCTTTTGTGCCAGGGACTGAGTTGACTTTCAACTACAATCTGGAGTGTTTGGGAAATGGAAAGACCGTTTGTAAATGTGGTGCCCCAAACTGCAGTGGCTTCCTAGGAGTAAGGCCGAAGGTATGATGCATCCTTTAAGCTTTTGTTCTTCCAAATCACCTCTTTGCATAGATGGGTATCATTCATTGGTTGCAGAGATTTCAGGTGGAAGAGATCATTTCAGTGTGGCCATGGGAACAGTGCTTGAAAGGAGTTAAATATTCGAGTTTTCATTCTGAGAGAGCAAATCTTAGTCTTCAGTTATCAGAGCTGCTATAAATAATGACAGGAAGTTTTATTTTACACTGAAAGAATTAAAAAAAAAGAGGTGGGGTTTGGCTTTTTTTTTTTTTCTTTTAATTTTCTACTTCTTATCATGACAATTTCCATAGCACTAGAGGAGCAAAGGACAGGCATGGGAACGACTTCATCAGATAACCAAGAAAACTCAGCCCATTTCCCAAAGTAAAGGTTTGAATAAATTGTGAGCATGCATGAAAGGCCAGGAAACTCACATTCCTTCACGATGGACTTGGTTTAGAGCCAGAAGGCTGCTACCTCACCATCTATTCTGCAGTAAAGTTCTTGGTTTTATTCTGGTTTTAATGAAGTGACCGATTTTTACACATCAGACAGACCTAAGAAATTTGCCCTATCTGCAGTAGAAAAACCACCGGCTTTTAGAACTCGCTGACTTTTTGAGGGCCTCGATTTGTAACTGTAATGTTGCAGTAACAGGAATTGATTTCAATTACCTCCTTGTGTGAGCTGGTTTTCACTGGGAGGAGGAAATAACAGGAGCAGTTGGCTGAGTTCCCAGCTGTCACCCGCTAAATCTATGTCTCAGCTGTTAGTTTGTTACAAGTGCTTCACCAAATCAGTCTGTAATCCCTCTGCTCTGGTATGTGCATCCTGCCCACAGTTAAGGGTTAAAAATCTCCAGCAGCACAGTTGTTGAACCCTATCAATATGGAGGGAAGGCTTTATGAATTCTCCAGAGATTAGTTCTTCAGAAAAATTAACTTATAAAAATAAAAAAATGGATGTCTTCAGAAGCTGACAGATGAGGGGAGTTGCACGTCTGATGTATTTAGTTCTTTTTTGGGTTGTGATTTAAAGTTCAATTGATTTTGTGCTGGTCCTGTGTTCTACATGGTTTGACTGTCATTTTTGCCTTGAAATTGCAGGTTGCAGGATGGAAATCAGAGAAAGGTGCCCTTTAGTTGGCTTTCATGTTCCATTGTGATATCTGAGGCGACTCATTCCATCTTGTTGAGATGGGCTAAAAAACAATACCGAGAAAACAGTACATTGGGGTTTTTTAAAAATAATTCTTCTCGCAATACATGCATTTTTAAGCTTCCTGAAAATACAGCAAGACAAAACTGATTATACTCGAGTTCACTCTTAAAAGTGCCTTCTAACTGGGAGTGTGGAAGAATGTTTGGAGGTCTATTGTACTGCAGGGAGCAAGTGGGAATTGCTTAGTCCAGCTGTTAGACCTCTTAGACATTCAAATTAGCTGTGAAGGGATTTTCTTGTTCTCTTTGTAATTAGATGGCTGAGGAACTATGCGCTGAAAATCGGTGGCATAGTTTAGGTGGAGGCATTTCAGTGCCTGCATTTTCAGTGATAAGAAAGGCCTGGCTTGTCCCCATTGTCAGGGGGAATGAGGGTATGAAAGCAGGAACATCCACATGTGAAGGGGAAGGAAACAATCAAGAGATGAAACTCCTTGGTGACAGAAAAGCTGGATAGCCAACTGCAGACTTCTGAAATTGTAGGTCTGGAGACCAAGGTTTTTAAATGTTTTGGTGATGAAAATATTATGCACTGTATTTATGCAGAATAAAGAATGTAAAAATTGCTTCATAGGCATTGTCTCAGCACACAGAGGTGTCCTGCGTGGAGGATGCATATTTGAACACAAAGAGATGTAGAAAATGGCACAGAATTTAGCTCATGTCTCCTTAGATAAACTAAACTGGTGGTGCTTTGATAAGGTCAGGACTGGGGGCAAAAAACATCATCTTTGTGGAGTTGAGTGTTCAACACAATGGAAGGCTCAGCCTGGCTTGGAGAGGGAGTTGGAAGAGCAGGGTTGGAGGAAGCCTTAGGCCAGAGAAGAGAGCACTTGAACCATTTAGTTGCCTGTCCTGGGTCCAGTTGTAGTTCCTTCACTACAGGGATAAATGAACTGCACTAATGACACTGAGTTTGGTTTTCTTTGATGTGGGAGAGTGAGAGGATGGGGCAGTTGCAAAGGAATAGCTGAGTATAGAGGGAATGGAGATTGGATATTCCACAGTACACACCTGGAGAGGTTGTAAGGAATAAAATTCACCCAAAAAGGTTTTTTTTCCTGAAGGTTAACAGCAGAAACAAATCCACCATGAGAAGGTCATGGCTGGGCAGTCGTGGTGAAGGAGCCACTGTGCAGCTCAGCTGCCACAGGACTGAGCTGTGGAAAAGGCAAATGGGGGCAGTGCTTTGGGGGAATTTCCTGTTCTTTTGGCTAAGTGTTAATGTCTGTTCACTGCCTGTGAGGTGTTATCTGAGGTAGCATGTGTAATTCTGTCATTTTCTTTTGGGATAAGTATACTCAATAAGGGCAGAGAAAACCCACTGGGAAGACTGAGTGTGCAAACTGTGAAAGTTTGTTTGCAAGTAGGAGAGTGAGTCTCAGAGATTTCTTCAGGGAGATAGAAAAGCTTCAAATATTGAACTTGATCACCTTGGAGGTCTTTTCCAACCGTAAAGATTTCGTGATTCTGGTGCAAAAGAGCAGCATTGACACAAGAACAAATAGGTCTAAATTGATGACAGATAAATTCAGACTGAAAATGGAGAAGGAAAGTGATGAATGTGAAAAAGTTCAGGAAGGTGGACTCCTTATGAGTCATGTGTGCCAGGAGATCTGATTGCTTTGACCTGAAGAGTCTGTGAGAGGTGGCATGAGCTCAGTGACACCAGGCAGCTCCAGCTCCTCATTCTGCTGTTGCTAGTTGTGTGAAGCCCATGTCGAGCCAAGCTTTGCTGCAGGACTTCCAGGCTCTTTCAGAATAACTGGGAGCTATTTGCTGATGTAAATTGGTTGCCAAATACCGAGCAGCACTAGAGACGCTGCACAGATCTCAGGTGTAGCCGGCAGTGGGATTTCTGTCAGCAGGCTTTGCAGCAGGAAGGGAGCAGGTGGAGCACCCAGAGGCCTGCATTTACCCACAATGTTTCTCCCACAGAGCCAGCCCAGCCTCAGCGAGGAGAAGTCCAAGAAGCTGAAGAGGCGGCCGCAGATGAAGCGCAGGTCGCAGGCGGAGGTGATGAAGGAGCGGGAGGACGAGTGTTTCAGCTGTGGGGACGGAGGGCAGCTGGTCTCCTGTAAGAAGTCAGGCTGCCCCAAGGTGTACCACGCAGACTGCCTCAACCTGACCAAGAGACCTGCAGGTCAGTGCTCTGCACAGCTGGGCTCTGCTTGGCTCACAGGGTGTCCTGAGTGCTGCTTATGACTGTTGAACTCTATTCACAGCATCTTGACATTTAGAGAAATCATTTTCGCTTGAACAGACCTTGTTGTCCAAACAACCCAGCCCTGGTTAGCACCCCACTGTGACTGCAAAAAGGTGAACTAGTTGCTGAAGGAGGTGCTGATCCTTGCCTAAGAGACATGCTTGTGAACTGACCCCATTCTTGAGACATGGCAGAGCATAATCCCAACAATAGCTGAGGTATTGGTCATCACACTGGCTGTTTGCCCAAAGTTGAAGACAGTTGTGTGTTGAATGGTGAGGAGAAGCACTGCTGGAAAACAAGAGTTAGAAAAGAATCTCTTAAATGTCTGAATACCCATCAGTTCATTCATAAGAGAACAGTACCAAGCATATTCTAGTTTGTGGTGAAATGAGGGCAAATATTTGAAATAAATACTCAAAAAGTACAGTCTGGCCTCCAGCCTGTTCCCCTGCTTTCCATTTGCGAAGTTTCTCCTAACAGCCTGACTTAAAAACACAAAGGATTGCCTGCTTTCTGATACACTTTTTTTTTTTTTACATAATGGAAGATTGTTGTCTCAGTCCTTTTCCGGCTTATACAAACATAGCCTCAAGTTTTTATTCTTGATCTACTCTGGACTGTGTCCCACTTGCCTACACATTTTTTTAAAAATGGAAACAAGTATTTTAACAGCATTGCTGCCGAGACCTTGCTTACTCTAACAGAAGAGAATAATTACATTTTGTTCTTTACATAAAATTTCTTCAGAAATTGTTTTACTTGTTTTGCACAAATAACACATTGATGTGATGTTGATGGTTTACTTTGTCCTCCTTGAGTTTTCATCTTGATCCTTTTCTCATATTTATTTCTTCCTCTTGCGATCCTATTTTGCACTTGTCCTTATTTAATTACATCTTGTTGGTGCAAGAGCATTTTTCCAGTTTAAGTTCTGAGCCTGTCCAACTGGATTTTTGCAGTCCCTTACAGGCTGGATGTTACCTACCTGTATCTGTAAGAGTATTTGCTGTTCTGCTTTCAGAAATTTAAATTACTAAATCCTGAAGGATTTAATTTGAAATGCCTCCTCAGTTTGTCACAAGACCATTAATAACTGTTTTTTGAGAACAATTTTCAGTCAGTTGTAGCAATTCTACTCTTTTTACACACAGGCAGTGATTTTCATAGCCTGCATCTCAGAGTAGCATTCAGGACATGAAAGGTTTGGCACTTTCTGCTTCAAATGTTTCCTCTACCATGGGCATTGCTGTCAAGTAATTGGAATTTCCTGCTTGTTTGCATGTTTGCTCATTTTGTGATCTTACTTCCAAGAGCTCTGGGCTGTCCCTGGAGAGGATGCCTATTCATTAGACCTTTTTATCCTGTCAAAGACCATTAGAGTGGCTTGATAGGAGTTATCCTTCCTGCAACAAACTAGCAGGTTTTGACTTACTTTATTTTCCATCTGTACAAATGAACTCTATAGGGATAGTCCCAAAGTCTTTGCGGTGTCCCAGTGTTGTGTGGCTCTCTGGGATGCTGCTGGTGCAGGGGGAGCAGTGACAGCCTGTGCTGCAGCACTGTGAGCCAGAACAGGGGAGACCATGGGAAGTGTAAAACATCCTCACTTGGAAAAAAATGCTGAAAAATTGGAAAAGATACAGAAGAGCAGCGTGCATATTTTGAGACTGGAACGAAAGTCTTGAACTGGCTTCAAAGGAGGGGAAAAACTTACTACGTGTTGCCTTCAACCCCAGGGGAAAAGCAGAGGGAGAGAGGAGAGGGGAGAGCTGCTGTTGCACAAATCCAGGGAGCAATGCCCACAGCTGCTCAGTGCTGTGCTGCAGGAGCCAGCCTCCCTGGAAAGGAGCTGGTAGCCACAGGTCTGTGGCTTTGGTTCAGGCAGGCTGGGAAGTGCTCTGGGCTGGCTGCTGTTTGTGGTTACCCTCTGGCTCAGAGCTCTGTGCCAGGGCTGCCCTGCAAGGAGCTGCTCCCCACAGCAAGGCAGGGAGCAGGAGAGATGGGGGCTGTGGGGTGCTGGGAGAGCACAGAGCAGGAGGTATATTTGGAAAAACATCCTTGCTCATCCTGTGGTGAGAGGTCAGGAGCTCAGCGTGTGCCTGGTTGTGTCCATGAACTGGAAGCATTTGGTAGAGCCAGCCACAGCCTTGGCCAAGGGAGCAGGAGGCTGAGCCAGTGAGGTCATGTACAAGTGAGAAAAGCAGCAATCTCTGAAGTATAATGTAGTGTTTTGCCTGCTGGTGGTATTGCTACTGGTGGTCAATAGGTTTGCTGTGAAGATGGAGCTGCTGGGAGAGCAGCTTTGTTTTATCGTGGTCATACATGGCCAGAGATTAAGGATGTGCCTTTGGGTTCAGAGACAATAGAAACTTAGCCCTTGTGATCACTGCTCTCTCACTTCTTCTTTCTGAAAAACAGGAAGGGAGGTTCTTGACCCAGAATTAAAAGATGAATCTGACATGTTTGCTTAAAAAGTCCTTTGGGTGTTGTGCACAGATAACCACTGCTGTTTTCTATGAAAATCAGAGCTACAGAAATGTGCAAGCTGGGAGTGTCTGCTCCTCTGTAGACACCTCTGTTGGTTAGTGCTGTGCTGGAGCCAGATGGGCTTTTGGTCTGAGCTGATATGGCTTGTGTTTGTCGTGATAACCATTGCCCTTGCTGCTTCTGAGAATGCAGATTCGTGTTAACTGCCTGTCAAGCTAAGGCAGAATCTGAAGAGGACGTGTAGAATTGTATGTGGGTATTACAGGAGTGTTCTCTTTCCCCTGAACTCCCTTTGCAGAAGGCCTTTGTCTCTTGCCCTTGTCCTGCTCCTAAGGTTTGTCTTTTCTCCCATTTCTGTGCTGCAGGAAAGTGGGAGTGCCCTTGGCATCAGTGTGATGTGTGTGGTAAGGAAGCAGCTTCCTTCTGCGAGATGTGCCCCAGGTCCTTCTGCAAGCAGCACCGGGAAGGAATGCTCTTCATCTCCAAGCTGGATGGACGATTATGCTGTACAGAGCACGATCCCTGTGGGCCTCACCCCCTAGAGCCAGGAGAGATTCGTGAGTATGCACCTCCCATAGAAGGCCTGACTAACGGCGAGGACACCCAGCCACCAGAGCAGCTGCCTGCAGACACTGAGGCAGACACAGACCTGAGTGTTCAGCCCGTGGACAGCCTACCTCAGTCTGTGGCCCTCAGACTGCAGTCACCAGAAAAGCCCCCTGCTACCCTAGCACTGAGGCTGCCTTCTTCAGACAAGCCCCCCACCACCCTTGCCCTGAGGCTGCAGCCATCAAACAAGCCCCCCACCACCCTGGCCCTCAGGCTGCCTTCACCAGACAAACCACCTGCCACCCTGGCTCTGAGACTGCCACCGTCAAATAAACCCCCTGCCACCCTGTCACTGAGGCTGAAGCCATCCAACAAACCCTCCACCACCCTTTCACTCCGGCTTCAGCCTTCGGACAAACCTCCCACCACCCTGTCGCTTCGCCTGCAGCCATCAGACAAGCCCCAGGCTGCCCTGTCCCTGAGGCTGCAGTCAGAGAAGCAGCCCATCATCGTAGCGCTGCGGCCTCAGCAGCCTGACAAACCTCCCAGCAACGCGGTGCTCTGGCCACTGGATGAATCCTCCAGTGATGCCTCGCAGCCTCAGCTGCCGAGCAAATCTCCTCCGGGATCGCCGCACTCCCTGTTGGATGACTCACTTGTTACTGCTGGTGACCTGCAGCTCCAGCTGTCAGATGAGGCTCCTGAAGCCCCCGAGGTTTTGGAGTTATCGGACAAGTCCCTCATTGACAGCAGGGCCCAGCAGCCCGAGCTGCTGGATGAGTTCCCCGTGAAATGCCTGCATCCTCCACTGTCTGACAGACTCCTCGCCACGGTGGGGATGCTGCAGTCCCAGCCAGAGGATGAGCCTCCTGAGGCCGATCAGCTCCAGCTGCTGGATGACTCCTCTGCCCAGAGTCCGCAGCCACAGGCTGTGGAAGAGGCTTCCAGCTCTGTGGGGCCTCAGGTCCCAGCATTGGAGATGGCATCCAGTCCTGAGGTGCTGTGGTCTGCTCCCACTGAAAAAGTCCCAGACTCCCCAGTCTCACGGATCCTGCCCTCAGAGAAGGCTCCTGGATCAGACTCCTGCTCCTCAGCAGTACCACAATCCTTGCCTCTAGAAAAGGCTTCCTTCTCTGGGGCGGTGCGGGTCCCTGACACAGAGAAGTCTCCCAGCTCTGGGTCACCCCATCCCCTGCCTCCAGAGAAGGCTGCTGGTTCAGGTATGTCTCAGATCCCACCCACAGAGAAGGCTCCCAGCTTAGGGTTGCCATGGCCCCTCTCTCCAGAGAAGGCCCCTGGCTCCCGGTCACCACATGTCCTGCCCACGGAGAAGGGTCTCAGCTCAGGGGCCCTTCGGATCCCGGTCACACAGAAGTCTCTCTCCCCTGGGGTGTTGCGACCCCTTCCTCCAGAGAAGGCTGCTGACTCCGGGGCCCTGCGGGCTCTTCCTTTGGAAAAGGCTCTCAGCTCCGGGGTGTCTCGGCCTCAGCTCTTGGAGAGGCCTCTTGCTCTTACATCCCCGTGGCCTCAGGCATCAGATAAGCTGGCTGCTGCTGTGGCCCCTCGGCCTCAAGCCTTGGACAAACCTCTAACTGCATCAGCTCCGAGGCTGTTGCTGTCGGAGAAGGCGCTGCGTCCCGTCGACCAGAACGCTCAGCTGAAGGAGAGAGGAGCCCCAGCCATGGAGCCAAGTCCCCAGCAGAAAGAGAGGACCATGTTAGCTGGGGAGCAAATCTCTTGGTCTGCTGGGAAGGTGGTGACACACATCGGACAAGTACCTTGGCCTACGGAGAAACTGCAGACACACGAGCAAAGCCACTGGTCCACCGCGAAAGCCCTGACGCCTGCGGAGCAGCCTTCCCGGACAGCAGAGAAACTACCAGAGCCAACCCTTCAGCCCAGCTGGGAAGTGGCCTCAGCCCCCTCAGAGCAGAGCCCGTGGGCATCAGAGAGATTGTGTGCATTCGAGCAGACCCCTCGGCCAGCCAGGGAAGCGCCGGTGCCCCCGGAGCAGATGCAGTGGCTTGTCACGAACATTCAGACAATTGATCAGATTGCTTGGCTGAGTGGAAAAGCACAGACTCCTCGGGGGCAGGACCCTTTGCCTGAACAAAACACAGCGCTAGCCCGTAACCAGGATTCTGTCTGTCGTGAGTTGGCTGACTCAGAGCCAAAGTGAGGTTGGTGAATATGGGAGGCAGGTTTCAGTCATTTAATGTTTAGGGAGGGGGAATCTTTGTTTTGGTTTTTTTTTTTTAATTCACTTCCCTGAGCCCAGCCCCTAACCCATGCACATCCCATCCATATTCTCTTGTGACATGAGCAAGGACATTCTCTTAAATCTGAGTCTGGCTCAGCCAAAGGGAGAGAGCATCCGTGACCTTTTCCTCTTTTACAAATGGTAAATCTGAAATAAAGAGTCCACTCTGGGTAAAAATCTCCAACTCCATTGAAATGGTCACATTACTGATCCAGTGTGTTCAAGCTCCAGGTTTGATTCCTAGGTGGGTTCCAAGGCACAGCCAGGGGCCTTTGCTCTTGTTACTGCGTTTAAGGAAAGTGGATCAGTCAGGCTGCCCTGGCACTGGAGGTGTTTCAGGGATCACGTGGTGAGCAGTCGAGTGTGTGTCCTTGCCAGACTCCACAAGCAGGGAAGAGATTTTATGTCACCTGCCCAGGTCTCTGTCCATGCAGGGTGTTGCTTTACAAGGTTTGTCCGTGTGTTCACTGGGACATGCTGTGTGTGTGGTTTGCTCAAGGACAGGGATTGTCTCCAGTGAGATGGGAGAGGAGCTCCTGCACTCGCTCAGTGCAGTTTTCTCCAGCAACAGGCAGTATCCATTCAGGCTCCTTCTGACAGAGCTGCGACCAGCCAGGCCCAAGAAGCATAAAATCTGGAGGAAGTCAGGGAAAAGAGAAGTCTTGGAAGAAGTCATCTGGCAGTTTTTTCATTCTTGTGTCTTAATCCTTTAGCACAGGACTCGTGGAGTGTTTTCCTGCACTTGACAGCGTAGTGACCCATAAAGCAGCAATAGCAGAGCAAGCAGAGTGGGTTCCTGGAGGTGCTGAGCACTGCCCTGCCACGGGGGCAGTGCTCCCTTTCAAATTTCCATCCAGTCTCTTCTAGGCCTCTGTTGTCAGCATGAGCCAGCGGACTGAGCAGTCCTTTCTCCCTTTGCCTCAGACGTGTTCAGAACGTGTTCCCATCACACCTGCTGTTGCCAGCAGCAAGCCAAGCCTGTCCTGCTCGCTGCACAGTGCAGAGGCAAGGTTGCCATAGCTGGATCAGGACCCATCTCAACACCTTCCCCTTGTGTAGCTTCTGGCTTAACTCTTCTACAACCAAAGGAGACTTGAATTAACTGGACTGTGTTGGTGTGCATGTGTGTGTGCATTGTGTGCATCCATCCAACTGAATTGTAGTTCTCACACTGGAACACGGTGGGCTCGAGCATCTGGCTGGCTTTCTTTTTTCCTCTTCTCCCTTTCACAGTGAAGGCAATGTTTAGTACCTGGTGGTCATCGGGCTGGTGTCCAGACTAGGCCTGCTGAAAGCTGTTCACTCAAGCCTTGAGGCAGAAGTTGGCTTGGCTGTGGTGCTTGTGGGGGAGGCAGTAGAGTCCCAGGGACCTGCAGCATCTTGTGACCAACAGCACCTTCACAGGCAGGAGGAGGGCAGACCTCCTTTGGTGGCACTGCCTGGCCTGGATAGGGTTGGTGTCCTGACGAGGAAACACTGCTGACCAGCTTTTTCCCACTCTCACAACACATTACCTCTGTAATTACCTGAGCTCCACCGATCTGGGGCCTCAGCCTTGGATCTCCGTGCCGCCATCAGACCCTTGTGCAGCTCCAGTGTGTGTATCCTTCTTCTCCTTCCAGGCAGATCCACAGGCCCCTCCCCAGGAAGGGAGAGTTCAGCCCCTGCTGACCTTCCTCTGACAGGGGAGCAGGTCCTTGTTCCCACCTGGCTTGCAAGTGCCTGCTGCTCCCAGAGCAGTCACGAGCTTTGCAGTTTTCTATGAAGGGAGGCAGACACCTGTACCAAGACAAATCCCAGTCCGTTCTCCTTTCCTGATGTGTGCACCCCGAGACAACGTTCTGCTGTAAAGGCTGGGTGTGCTGGGCACAAGGGGACATTACCAGTGCTATGGTGCATCTCTTCTCTAGTCCAAATCATTTCAGATCCTTTGTAGAATAGCTCACAACTTGGAAAAGCTTTATAGCTTATGGAATCTTCCTTGTTTAATGTTGTTTTTTTTCCGGGAAGACTGGCAGGTCAGTTCCTGCTTGCTGCTGAAACTAAGGAAATGCAAGCAGCTTGCATTTCTGCGTGACTCTTCCACAAAGGGAATCAGGACAACTCAGATCCATTGAGAGAGAAGATTACCTTAAGGGCATTCATCAAGGTTTTAAAAAAAAACTTAAAAAAAAAAAAGACGTTCAGTATATTAAGTATTTATCATGTGTGAGAAGGAAAATAAGTCTTGAATTTACATTTATAAGCCTTCCCATGAGCTGGACCTAGTCATGTAGATTGTGTAAGTAGGGTTTCCTCAGTGCCAGTGCCCAGCTAGCTCCTGCTGTAACCAGAGAGGTCTCTGCACTGCTCTGTCCACCTCCGCTTCGCATTGTCACGTGTTAACTAGTTACTTGTTTCATGAAAAAAATAAACTGTGAATATTTTTGGTGCAGGCTTTTTTAAATCTGTAAAAATGGAGAAGTTCTCAGTGAATTCTCACAAGAGCAGGTTTGAAAAAACAAAATCACTTCTATAAATTGCGGGCTCACGTAGCAGGATGAGGCTCACGGCAGCAGCCGCCTTTCATGCCAGCAGGTGCTTACCCAAAAGCTTCTTTGGAGCAGTGACCGTGGATTAAACCCTTGCATGGCATTTCCCACAGCCTACTTTGTTGCAGCTACTGTACCCCGTCTCTCTTCTTCTCTCCCTTTTCCACAAGGATCCAGGTGTCTGGCTTGCTACTTTGCAGCTACCCTTGGAAAGTTGAGTTCAGCATAGCTAAGGGCTGCTTGGCAAAGTGTTGAGGAACGTCATTGAAGGAGGAAGCCAGGAAGCTGCTCTTGCCTCTTTGCCATCGCTGGAGCTCTGGGTGATGCTCTGTCAGATCAGGGGGGCCTTTCAGAGGGAGTAGTTGTGCTTTTGGAGTCTCTGGGCTGTTCTGGATCACGTAGACTAGGCCTGACCAGAGGTCCCAGCAGCCCTGCCCTTGTCCAGCCTAGCCTCATCACGGAGCATGAGCTGGGGAACAGGAAAGGAGTTTTCAGGCAGGAAAACCCTTGGGAAGGGAATGTGGGCATCTTCTGTACTCAGAATGACTCACTGTGGTGGCAGCTGGTAGCACTGCCTTGGAGGAGGAGTGGGACGTGTCTGTGTTAAAGCAGTTGGGTTTGTTTGCTGCTGTTCCTTGCTGCGTTCAGAATTCAGCCAGTTTGAATCACGGGGGATTTTAAAAGTGAGGGTAGAGACAAAGTAACACCCCTGGCAGACTCCCTGAGAGAGGCACTGGTGCAGCCTCGTCTTAGCTCAGACCTGTGCAACAGCTTCATGCCAAGGCTGTGATGCTCTTGCTGTGTTGGAGAGATCCAGTCACTTGGTCACTTAGTCCTGGGTCAGCCCTAATTGTACTGAAGGTGGGTGAGAGGTGACTCTTGTGTTGATTCACTGGTGTGGAGCACTGTTAAAGCAGAATCAAGGGTGTAATTATCTCTGTCCCTTCCCTGGTGTCCCACGATGGCTCACAAGAATTTTTCAGACTCATTTCCTGGTAGGAATGGCTCCCTCTTCCATTTCTAAAGGAATTGCAGGCTCTGCTCCTCTATGAACACTTTGCTGGCCGACATCCCTGCTGCCAGAATAACTGCTGCCCCTGCTCAGGGCAGTGGGCTGGGGTCAGCAGCCATGGCCTCCACCCCACTGCAGGACCCACTGGATTTCCACGGTGGGCAGGAGAGTCCCAGGTGCCCTGCGGTGACAGAGGAGCTCTGGTGAGAGGTAACAGCACAGTCAGGGCATTGTGTCCCGTCAGGATGAGGGTTGCAGAGGAGGAGCCACCACAGGACCTGTGGGACGTGTGGGCAGGAGGGGAGCAGGCACAGGCCACTGTTCTGTGTGGCTTGTCCCATCTTCCCCAGTGCCCGCTGTCAGCCAGGGCTCTGATGAATCTGGCAGGAGAGTTATCACTGTAAGGAATAATCACATCACCTACTGCACGTCTCCAGATGCAAATTAGGTCATGGTAGCTTGCTTTATTGCTGTTCTCCAGTTAAACTTTTCCTATTTAACAAAAAAAAAAAAAAAAAAGCTCCACAGGAACCAGAGTCACTTCAATGCACAAAGCATCTGGGTGGTACCGTGGGAGCATGTGTTAATTCAGGGTTAAATCCCTGCAGGCAGAGGCTCTGAAGGTGTGGCTGGTGTTAAAATTTGGGAGATAAGAGAGATGGTTGAATGTAAAGGACATTAAAGAGCTAAGGTGAGACAGCATTTGCTAGAAAAGCTTCAGATTGGTTTCACAGGAAAAAAAGAAAAAAAGGAGAAAGAAAAAGCAGCCCTAACCTTGATGCTCTTGGCAGTGTGTTAGCCCTGAGCAGGCTGCGGGTGTGCCCAGCTCCTGTTGGGACACCACAGCCAGTGTTGTGAGATGGCTCTCAGGGGGAGTTAGAGAAATCTCAGACCTTCAACACCTTCTGTTAATTTTTAATTTCAGCCTTAACTTCTGATTTTGCTTGATGTTTGGAATAACCATAATTGTAACCTGCTTGTAATGTGCTTTGCCCTAAATTACTGATGAGGCTTTCTGCCTTTGCTAGCCAGTGAGTGTTAAAGCAAAGTGGCAAATCGTGCAGCTACTCTGAAAGTATGGGGGGATGCTGTGTTTGATCTCCCAGGCTTTGCCTGCGCTAATTACCCACCCTCCTGTGATAGTGATAATACTGGTGGCAGCATTTGCAGCCAAGGCTGCTCCTCTGGCAGCAGCACAGCTGGGCTGATGGGTGCTTGGGGCTCTCAGGGCCTGTGACATGGGACACTGGAGCTTGGGGACTGCTCTGCCACATGCCTGGCTTCAGTAGGGGTCTCACCTGTGGGGTGGCAGTGCCCTTGCTTAGCAGGAGAGGGGAGAGTGCAAAATTCCTGCTCCAGGTCCTACAAAAGTGATGTAAGCAAAGTTTGGTGCCGGGGGACAGGACAGATTGTGTGAGCTGGGGCTGGAGGAGCAGCAGTGATGGACAGTCCCTACAGCACTGAATCTACCTCCTAGGGAAATCTGAGAAATGGGTGTCGCTATGGCCTATTTCAAGGTAAAGTTTTAATCAAGTTTGCCCTTGGCAAAGCCCTTGGGCTATTGTGGTGCTATTGTAAACCGTTGGCAGCTTAGCACAGTAGGGCTGGACTCACGGCTCCCTGCCCGAGGGCTGGGGCTTCTTGGCCAGCTCATCCCATCCCCCTGGAGCTGGGATCAGGCTTCAGCACGTGTAACTGAAACAGGACAAGGAGTGACTCGGTTCCTTTGGTTTATGGTGGTTTTGAGACTCAAAGCAGTGTGTCACTGAGCCTCGTGGGGAGCCCGTGGAGCCACGTGAAGCAAGCAGGCATCCGCTACTGCATGTTCTTCGTGTCTTGTTTGGTACTGAGCTGGTTTCAGTTTTTGTTTCTTTTTCTGATGTTTCCGAGTTGTTGACTTCAAGGAACTGGTTTTTGTGTATTTTTTTAGACACTGGGAACTTGTTAAAAGGAAAAGCAGCAAGCACTGGGAGGCTCAAGGTGGAGCGTGGCTGGAGCTGAGGGTGGCCCTGGTTGGTGTGGGTGGGAGGTGAGGTGTGTTGGCAGCATCGGGAACAGGCAGGGAGTGGCTCTTCCTGCAAGGGGCCATGGAAGCCTTTCAGCAGTGGTGTTCCCAGCCCTGCATATCCATGGTGCCAAGCTCACTGTCCCTTCAGCCTGCCCGCCCCTGAGATGCTGTGTTGGGCACCGTGCCTCACTTTTAATGTCCCCTGCCACCCTCCAGCACTGTGTGCTCTTAGCTGGGGTCCTGGCTGCCAGCTAGCCAAGGGTCCTGGGCAGGGTGGCTGCCCACTGCCCCTTTCTCACTGCCTGGGGATGTGGAGGGGCCACTTGTGGCAGCAGTGTAAGTTGTGCTGGAGCCATGAGTGAGAGGTTTGCTCCTGGGAGGAACCTTGGTGTGAGCAGCCCCACGCTGCCTCCCTTCCTCTCTGAGGTCTGCTGCCCACAGGGTGGTGGTGAATGGGGTCCCCCACAGGGTCCTCTTCTGCAGGCTCAGGCGGAGGGAAACACATCAGGAGCTAAGGATCCCAGCCGAGGCAGGGGCCAACAACAGAGCACTGCAGGGGGGACAAGAGGGTGCTCAGCCCTGGCCAGGAGTCGTCTGTCAGTTTTAAGAAGGAATGCCAGAGCAGGTGAGAGAAAACTACATATTTCCAGCATGTATATTATTTTTAGAAGAGGGAGAGGGGAGAGTCTTGGACCATTGATTACTTTCATTTTGCTCCCCTTAGACTGTTGGCTGTGTATGTGAAACTTATAATGAAAAGAGGGTTGCCCTGCCCAGGTGCTCCCAGAACATGTACTGTAATTCTTTGTATATAGAAGAAAAATTACTGTAAAGTAAAGTTTAACTTTACTCTCGATCTCCTTTTGTGGTTTGTCTTGCTGAGTGGGGGGAGCAGGGAAGGGAGAGCCCTGACGGCCTCGCGCGCAGGGGTACGGCTCAGACCACAACGCGTTTTATTTACATTGTACACCTCAAGAGAAGACGCTTAAATAAATCTGCAAAGAATCGAGCATCTCTGAGAGAATAAGTTACTGGCCACCGCTGGGCCACCACAGCTCCCACAAACGCCACAGGTGGCAGGAAGGGGGTCCCCAGGGTGACAGTCCATGATTCCCAGCAGCGCACGGCAGCCCCGTGCCGCTGTGTGCCAGGAGAGCAGTCTGTGGGCTGTGCTGCAGACAGGCCCCAACAGCTAAAACACAGCAGGTAAAAAACCGGAGCAGTCCAACGCGCGCCTGCTGCCCGTCCGGCAGCAGCAGTTCCCTTTTGGCACAGGGGCTCAGTGGTGGCAGCAGCTGTAGAAGTAGGGACTGTTCCTCTGGCCCAGGTTGACACCCTTGTCCTCTGGAAGAGAGTAGGAGCGGCAGGCTGCTGGCACGTCCACACCACCAAAGCTGCTGGTCCCAGGGGTGGGCCCCGGCAGGTCCCCTGGGGAGGGTTTGGTGCCCCGTGGAGAAGTGGCGAGGTTCAGAGCAATGGCACAGCTCACGCTGTGGCACGGCCCAGGGCAGGAGGCACAGCCAGGGTGAGCATGCCTGGACAGGCCTGGTGCAGAGCTGAGCCGGTCCTGCAGCCCAGCAAGGCTCCTGACTCCCAGCTGGGTGGATGTGCTGAGCCTGGCCTGAGCAGGCATGAAGATGCTGTGATGGAACTCAAACCCCATGAGACAATCCCTGGCACAGAGCCACAGCGGCCCCAAGGGAAGCCCTGCCAGACCCCCAGAGCTCATGCTCTGCACCCTCCCTTGAGGCATGAGAGAGCGTACCTGGGGAGGGACAGGTCCTGCCTACTCACCTGTCATCACCTGGAAAGCAGAGAAGTTGACATAGTCCTCGGCCACCTTTTGGAACAGCTCATCTGGGGGAGAAGAGGCGTGGCAGGTGTGGGTGCCCCCCTGCCAGGCAGAGCCCCCAGCCCTGCTCAGCCAGGACACGGCCCCAGTGAGGAGCTACTCACCCACGCTCTGGCCCGTTTTACTGGAGGTCTCGAAGAGGTCTGCTTTGATCTCTGAAATGAGGGCCCAGGTTGGCACTTGCTGCAGGTGCTCCATGGGTTTGTCCACCCCCAGAGTCACCCCTTGGGCACAGCTGCTGACATCGGGCTGGCAGGGACCCAGGGCAGGGCTCCCGGCCCCTTGGCCCAGCTGGCCATGTGCCTGCCCGTGTCAGGACATGCTGTGCCCAGGGAGGTCCCTGGCAGAGCCCTGGTGCCATTGGATCTGCTGTGGGCCCACAGCAAGGGCAGAGCTCCTCGTGTGGACGCAGCAGCTCAATCGTCCCTCACTCCCCACCCACTCAATGCTCGTGAGCCCGGGAAGAGCCAGCACCGGCCCTACCGTCAGCATAGTCCTGCACGTCGTGGAAGTCAACCCCCCTCTTCCTCCTGTCCTCCTCCAGCAGGTCGCTCTTGGTGCCGCACAGGTAGATCCGGCAGCCCTGTGGCAGGAAGGGGGTTGGGAGAGGGGCGTCCCCACCACCAGCACCCCTTGTCCTGTGGCGAGGCTTCACAACCCCCTGGTCCCCCGTACCTCCTCACAGTTCTGCAGCTCGTTCACCCAGAACTTGGCTCGCTGGAAACTGCCACTGTCCGTGAGATCTGGGGAGAGGAATCAGGGTCTGCTGACACTGCTCCTCAGCGCCCGACCCACTGGTGTCAGCACCACCCTGGCCCGGGACCTTTGCAGCCACCGGCTCCTTCCCCTTCCCACTCTCCCGCCTCTTACCGTAGCAGACGACGGCAGCCCGGGCTCCCCGGTAGTAGATGCGGCTCATGGCCTCATAGCGCTCCGAGCCCGCCGTGTCCTGGGGGCGACAGGGACGCGCTTGGCAGGCGACAGGGGCCGGAGGGTCTCAGGCGTCCCTCAGCCAGGGGGTGGCCAGGGATGTCAGCGGGGCGCTGGCACAGCCCTCGGCCCTGCACTTACCCAGATGCCCAGGGTCACGGTCTGGTCGCCCACGGTCATCACCTTGGCCACAAAAGCGGCCCCGATCGTCTGGAAGCGAAGCAAGAGGGGTGGTGGGAACCGGCCCGGGGATGCGGGGGCATCTGGCCGGCAACACGGCGGAAACCGGCGCAGGGACAGGGGGGAATTCACACCGGGGCGTGCGGAAGGAGGGTGAGGAAACGAGGAGACCGACCCGTGGACGCGGGAGGGAAGTGGTGGGTCCCAGCCCGGACACGGGTGGGAACAACACGAGGGGACGCCGTCCCAGAGACGTGGGTGACAGCTTCCCGGGGACACGGCGCGGAAACGGGGCGACCACGGGCGGGATGCGGGGGTGACACGAGAGGGGCACATCCCGGGGAGGCGAGGGAGACACGGGGGGCGCCATCCCGGGGGCGCGCCGCAGCAGCGCGGCGCCGCGAGATGCCGGTGTGTCACTCACGTTCTGGTAGGGCCCGGCGCGGAAGCGGCCGTGGGCGCAGCGCTCCACGAGGCTGCTCTTGCCCACCCCCTCCTGCCCCAGCAGCACCACCTTGGCGTCCACCCGCCTCCCGCTCATCCTGGCGCCGCCGCCGCCGCGGGGCGGGGCCGCACCGGGCGGGGCGGGGCCGGAACCGAGCGGGGCGTGACCGGAAGCTGGCGGGGCGTGCCGGAAGTGCGCGGCGCGGGGCGGAAGCGGGCGG
>VZUI01000939.1:0-32248 GCA_013401135.1 Cettia cetti | reverse complement strand
ATGGCAGGAAAAAAAAAAAAAAAAAAAAAAAAAAGCAGGTTATAGAAGACTGATAGAATTGTTCCTGGAGATGTATCTATAGAGGTTTTGAGATTTTACATGAAATCTCTCTAAGGTACTGTTTGCTCTTGATTCAGTTCTGTCACAGCTTGACCATAGACTCTTTCAGCAGTAAATTTTACAGGAAACAAACAAACATAAACCCAAAGCATCTCCACTGTCTTGTCTCTTCAAAATGACAGACCATATAAGCTAGATGCTTCATTATATTTTGCATGAATTAAATTATGTCTAAAAACCCACTGTCTAGAACTCTGATATCTTTGTCATTCATCATTAAGAAAGCAGTACAGAATTCAGATTTCTCTGAGTGTATTCTGCCATTCTTCTTGAGATTATTATTTTACTTCTACCATACCCCTACTATTTTCGCTAACATGTCTGGAAATAGTCTTATATAAACTTCAGAAATTATAATCTTGATGTTTAATGTCATTGCAATGCACAAGCCTGCATGTTCAGTAAGATCAGAATCAAGACCATTATTTTTCCAAAGCAAGTGAAATCTTGGTGCAAATAACACAATGTACAAAAAGGTACAAAAATAAAAATTATATATGAATATATGTATACTTTGTCCTACTATGTATATACTGCCATTGTGTCTTTCTTTTCCCAGTCCAGTCAAAAGCATGCAGGCTTCTTGCATTCAAGCTCAGCTACTGTCAGGAATAAAATCAGTTTCTGTGGCTACTTCAACATACTGATGACAAATGTTAGGAGTGAAGATGTTCACAGGAAAGAGAACTGAATTTAGAGTATGTGGCTACCTCTATTATCAGCACACTTAGCATGGCCCAAGCTTGGGCTTATGGACTACCCAGTGTAATTTAATGTGTTAAATTGTTAACATTTTAGACCCTATCCATGCCAACAACTCCCTGTTCAGGCACAGAAAGGTATAGCACAGGAAAAGGAAAGGAAGGAAAAAAGGTTTCAGTGGTTTGGATGCAAGCCATGGGGCTGCTTGCACTCCATTTACTGTAGTAGGTGCAGCCCCAGTCTTTATATTCAGCCCTCTGATTGTTGTGTGCTACTGAGGAGGAGTCAGATATGATGAGATGTTGACAGATGTGATTGGTTTCAGTCATAGTTTTGATTGGGAAGGAGCTACAAGAAACAAGATATTGAAGATCATAAACATCAATTTATAAAATCCATTAAAGGTTGCTATTTTTACTACAGAAATAGTAGAGCTCTTCTGGGGACTGGAAACACCTTCAATTTTGAACATGAGACCAGAGGATGATATATTGATTTTTTATCATAATTGTAGTATACTTTCAGATTACCCACTATGCTAGATCCATCAGGAACTACTTTTTTCCTAGAGACAAATTGATTTGCCCATATTTTTCAATAAGTTTGTGAATATGAAATAACTTCTATGAAAAAGAAAAAATGAAATATAATTAATTTTGTATTATAAGACTATTGGTTAGCTTGATCTTCTTAACATACAGTGTACTCATAGAATCATAGAATTGTTTGTGTTGGATGGGACCCTTAAAGATCAGCTAATCCAAACCCCCTGCAGTGAACAATACATCACTAACATACAAATCACTAACATACCAGCTCTAACAACATGCTTTGGATCCTCCTAATTTTTGATAATTAGCAATTAGTGTACTTTTGTCAATAGCCAAAAGATTCATGACTCATTTTCCCTTGTTAAATTCTCTAACAATAATAATATCTATTGAACAAACACATTCAAATAATATTGCACACAGTTTTCATCAAAATTTCTCTAAATATTTCCTAGCAGAACTCTTTAATTTGTGTTCTTGATCAAGATAAAAAGCATATTGTTTCCTTTTAAATTGCAAACCCCTGAATACTATTAAATATTTTCATATGAGACCAAACAGCAGTGTTTTCTTCTCCAAATCTCATTCTCAGAAATGGTTGAAATATTCAGACTGAAATATTAGCAAGGAGAAAAGGTACAATTCAGGTAGTAAGTGGAATAGACAACTTCCTTTTAAAACTGCTAACAATTAGAAAAGTTCTAAGGAATTAGAAGTAAAGCCTTTGTGCATGAAGCAGAATTCTATTCAAGTTTGTCACAGACAGCTTTGCCTATAGATAGTGATGCATGAGACATTTTTATTTTTCTCAAATATCTCATACTGGATACTTGCTGAATTGTTGATATAATTCCCATCAGAAATATGTTTAGAAACTGCCTAGTGCTATTTTTTCTTTTGGTTTATGTGACTAATTTTATTATTCATTTCTTATAATAAAAACAATTAAGCCCCAAGCCAGGATTCTGTAGGTATGGCCAAATACACACACACTTTGCTCATAGCAACTTGCAGTCTAATGTGAAACAGGCCCCAACAAGCCATGGGAGCAATAGTAGACAGTGAACAAACTGCACATCAGTGAACATAACAGCACTAAGGATATGCTTTCAAGCTGCCCTGACTCTGTCCCCTTTGCCAGTAGTTGATCTCAGTGACACAGGTTGAGGCTAAGAGCATGTAACTTGGGAATACTAAATCATTAAAGATTGCTTTAGAGGCAAATAAATCCAATGTGTGTGTGTTCACCAGTAGATACACGGGCAGCCTGTGTCTCAGTTGCTTTCCATGCCCCCCTTTGGCGTGGCAGAGCTGGCAGGAAGCAGGGCAGCAGCCCCAGCTCCTTGGCTGCACGAGCAGGAGGGCGAGGCTGCAAATGCTCTGCCATCAGCAGTTCCCAGGGTTTGGATGTAACTCAATAACAGAGACTTGTTTATGGTTCAGACTCAAAAGCATTTATACAGGCTGTCTGAATCTGCTGAGGATTCACATATTTTCCTGCAATAGCTGTTGTCACAGTGACTGCAAGTAAAACTGTCCCATGAATAATGGCCAGATCCTCATTCTTGAAAATATTTGTATCTATGTATTCAGCTACCTAAAAATAACTTGTGCAATGAGTAAACTATAAACTTTTATACGGAGGAATTAATGACCCGTATGTGTTCCTTCAGTGATGTTGCAATCTACTTGCCCTGTAATTAAGATTCAGCACAACAGGGATTACTATTAAGAGAAATCAGTTCCCTGAGGAGTAAAGACAAGATTGTTCTTTTGGCTTGTGGCCCTGATGTTACACATGAACCTTGTCCTCGTAGAAGGCTTATACTTTTCCTGACAATACCCACCCTACTTGATCAAAGGTGGATTTTGAATTCAGTGAATAACATCTGCTATGCAGGCTCATGATTTGTCATGTTGGGCATGGTCTTGCTCTGATAACATCGGAATTCTTGGAAGAAATAGTAGCAATAGAGGTTTGAAACAACATTTGTCAAATCCTCCAAATGAAGCAAGCTTGGGGTAGACCATAAAAGGAAATCCTAAAAGCTGACTTAAGTAATACCTGCATTGAAAAGCAGAAGTCATTCCTGTATGGTCTTGTTTACTGCAGTTCCTAGAAAATGGTGATTGTATGCAGTCACAGTGACTGAGCTATGTCCTTTCAGTATCAAAACTGAAGTGAATGTAGATCTTACACTTTGGAGTGGAAATCTTTAGTACAGATTTAGATCAATCTACATTGTGCTGTACATCCCTCAGCACAACGCTAAGGGAAATGCCGCCAGAGATTCTTTACTCAATGAGAATTAAACAGAGCCACTTCTGCTCATTGCCACAATTGTAACCCAGAGTGCCCCAACTTACAGGTTCTGAAATGTCTTATTTCACTTTCTGCAGGTGTATTTTCTTCCCCAGGTCTATAAGAAAATCTAACTAGTGGGCTAATTATTTATTTTTATTGCCTGTGGACCAGCAAGTTTCGGGAAAACCATCATAGAAACAGTATGTTTTAGGGCCAGTTACAGATATAGACTAGTTTTTATGGGGGCAGGCATGCTAAGCACAAGAGGTTGCCAAATACTAGATCAAGCAATAACATGATTTTTCACAGAATCCCAGAATGGGTAAGGTTGGAAGGGACCTTGGTCATGTGAGGCAACCAACCTGTTCAAACAGGTGTTCCTATAGCAAATTGTACAGGATCGTGTCCACACTGGTCTTGAATGTCTCCAGGGAGGGAGACTCCACAACCTTTCTGAGCAATCTGTTCCAGTGTATGGTCACTGCACAGCAAAGAAGTTCTTTCCTCATGTTCAGGTGGAACTTCCTGTGCCTCAATTTCTGCCCATTGCCTCTTCTCCTATTGCTGGGCACCACTGAGAAGAGCCTGGATCCATCCTCCTGACAGCCTCTCTTCAGATACTGATAGACATTGATGAGTTTATCTCTCACTTCTTCTCAAGGCTGAACAGGTTTAACTCTTTCAAACTATTCTCTCATAAGAGAGATGCTCCAGTCCCTCACTCAAGCACCAGTAGCCCTCTGCTGGACCTGCTCCAGGAGCTCCATGTCTCGAGCCTGTATAATCCCCCATGGGAATATTCCTGCCCAGGGGCACCCTACATCTGCCTATGTTGAACTTGGTTAGGTTCTTCTCTGACCATCTCTTCAGCTTGTTGTCCAAGTGTTGGTGCATGGCTGCACAGCACTTGGGTATTTGTTTCTCCTTTCAGCTTTGTATCATCAGCAAACTTACTGAGGAGGCACTCCATGCAAGTGTTCTGTCATTGATTGTTAAACTATTTTGCCCACTTTCTATGTGATGCCTGAATCATTTACCACATTCCTTATCTTCAAGGCCAAAACATCATGAATTATAATCATATGTAAATTATCATATCTATACATCACCATTTATATATATACAATTCACATATAATAGATATTATTTGCATATTACTTTGGGTTTGTGAAGCATGGAAGGTCTTACAAAGTATTAACTGTTTTTGTAACAGGTGGCCCTGGGTCTACCAAATGTGTTGAGGCACTGTACTCCATTTGGTGAAAAACTAGGAATGCTCACTACACCACAGGAGGAGATGAGAGAGCATTTTAATTTATAAGAGCACCTGATTTTTATTGATCCATGAATAAATTAGCCTCTACTTTGACCCTGGTTTAAAGATGTCATAGATTACTATGAAAGTGAATGAGAAAATCATATTTTTTCCTAAATAAAAGCTGTAATACTTCATATAGCACACTTAAAAGAAGCAAACTGTGGTTTCCCTTACAACTTCTTTGATTTTTTTTTTCTTTATGCAAAAAGCCGCTGGTGATTATTTGATGAACAAATAATACACCCATTTTTATGCTGCCCTGTGTTAACAGAAACACTTATCTTGTATCTTGACAGTTTGTCAATCTGGAACATGCTCTTGGCTGGGATCTCACAGGAGCATGCTGAATGGAGTTATCACTGTCCTGCCACTTTGCAATGAATGTGGTTTGTGTGTTTTGGCAGCGTCCACTTTGTTTCTCTGTCAGATTAATTGGGAAATAGTCTCACATTAAAAACAAACAAACAAACAAACAAACAAACAAACAAACCAAAAAATCATGAGGTGAGAGCATTTCTTCCCTCTCTTTTGTTTTTTTTTTTTTAATCTCCATCTCCCTTTGCTATATTAGTTCACTGGAGAGAACAAGCAGATAAGTCTGTGTCTTGTCCATGACAGTATTCCTGTAACTCATGTTGCAAGGTATCCTTCCTCTGCACTTGCATCCAGGGGAAGAAAACATAGAAGGGCTTGATTTTACTGCAAAAAGAAATGGAGGTTTGAGTGTCATGAGCGACTCACACCACCACCTCAGTAGGACCAGTGCTATTAGGAGAAAATAATACTCAGATTTAAGTGTCCCATTGCCTTAAAGAGGTTTACACTTGGGTAAAAGACCCTGAGAGGCAGGCAGGTAGAGGCTAGCTGTAGCAGGAGACAGAATTAATACTTTGCCACAGCCAGGCATGTGTTCCTTTCCTTTTCTCATGACTATTATAGCTGCTGCTTTGTTATTCATCAGAGCTCCCAGTTATGACTCGAACAACTAATACATCAAAGAATATTTTATCCCAGTCATGAATACACATCTCATTTGTGTGGTGTGTTTTAAACTATTCCACAACCTCTTCCTAAGAAGGGCTTTGTTCCTTTGTCAGAGAAATTGCTCATTTCCCTAGGTCTCAGGACAGTAATAAAACCTCTTAAAAATGGACTTATCTGTTTCCAGCCCCAGTTCTGGCTGGCTTGGATATATCAGTTTTCTACCTAAAGAAGGAATATGACATATTCAGAAGGAATTTATTCTCAGCTAAATAAGGCTTGAAAATGGGACAGCCTTGTATCCCTCATCTTCTTCTCACAGTGGTGAAAGACTTTTGCATTTTTGCATGTGACTTGCTTAGTCTGACTGTCCTGTGTTGCTTATGACATATGTGTTAGCCAAAAATAAAAAAGCAAAACAAGTACAATTTTGGTTTGCAATTGTCTATGAAAAGCTTTACAAATATAAAATAAACAAATTCATATGAGTGTCAGAAGAAATTAGTACTATGAGATATAGATAAGAAAGTCTGGAATATTTCTATGCAAATGCATGCTATTGTCACTTGGTCAGAATTATCAAGAAAGAGGAATGAAAGCACAGGCAAAACACAGACAGGTCTGGGCTTTATTTCAAATACAAGTTTCTAGTTTTCAGTGACTTTTTTCTTCTTATTAAAGTAAAGCAAACAAAAATTTCAATAAACAACAATTATTTTTTAGTGAATTTTTGTTTAATGATTTAAAAGGTGTCTTTGTAACCATTAATGATCTCTGCATTGATCTGACTTACACCTAATCACAAATACTGGGTATCAATTATCTCAAGAATAATTCCTCTTTCTCCTTTTAAAAAGAAGTTTCCTGTGGATAATAGCTTAGATGAACAATATTTAATGAATGCGTACTGTGTTCTGATGTGTTTTCTCCTTTTCACTGGCATTTATTTAGTTTCTGAAAACCTTAGTGTACCAAATTACATGGTGTTACAGCAGCCCTTCTTGCCTTGCAGTACAGAAATGCAGGATAACTACGGATCTCCTCAGTAAACCCTAATGCCCATTATTTGTTTGTAATTTAAGACGTGAATTCACCATACCATAAATGAAGAGGGAACAAGAGGCTTCACTTTAATGCACATTACTAATGTATCTCGTGACAGTTATAAATCATGTAACTGCTAGTTTGGCATCCAGACATATAGAAGGAAAAGTTTTCACAGCCAAATATTTTTCTTTTCTTTTGTAAACAGAAGATGAGAAGAAACAATTGGACTCTTAGGAAAAGCTACTCTTAATTGAGCTATTCGTTACTTAAGAGTTTGGGCTCAGGTCTTCAAAGAAATCCGTCATTTCAGGTTTTGTTGCAATATCTGTCTCTTAAAATGTTTTTAGTAATTTTTTAACCACTAAAGTATTCCCTGCTTGTGAAGACCACTTAAATATTGCCACAAAAGGTACTTTGATCTGGAAAAGATGATGCTTCAATCACTATTAGGTAGCAGCTGCCTTAAAGTTTCTAATTTTTTCTTTACACCAAAAGCATTGAATATTTTAACCTTTTTAGCTGTCCTAAATAATAAGCCTGCAATAGTTTTATATGTTTAATATGGATAAGAGAAGTGTGCTTTCAAGTAATAGAAAAACATAGGAAAAACCAAAATGAATGTGCAGAGGTCTATAATAAATCTCTTTTTACCTAGTATAATTTGGAAGTTCCTTTCAGAGGGAGAGCTAAAGCTGATTTCTTTCATTCCCCACCATCACAAGAGCATGCTTATATTGCTGGGCACTGCCATGTAAAAGGGACTATTGAACTCACTCTACTCAAGGGTGGGAATTCTGAGCAGGCAGTGAGCTCTGAGGCAGCATGTGCACCTCTCTAGGTTTGGCACTGCTGAAAAAAGAAAGGCAGTTGTAAGAGCATCAGTAATGCTCAGATCACGACAGTGATTATGTTAGGACTTATCACAGAATCATAGAAATGTTTAGGTTGAAAAGGACCTTTAAAATCATCGAGTCCAACTGTTAACTCAGCACTGTTATCTTCACCACTAATCCATGCTACAACTGCACTTTTTTTGAACACTTTCAGGAATGGTGACTCAACCACTTTCAATAAACCCTTCCTTTATAACTCTTTTAATGAAGATTTTTTTTTTCCTGATACCAAATCTAAACCTCTCCTGGCACAACTTCAAGCCATTTTCTCTCATCCTGTCACTTGTTACTTGGGAGAAGAGATGGACCCCAACCTTGCTATAACATCCTCTCAGGTGGTCATAGAGATTGATAAGGTCCCCTCTGATCCTCCTTCCCTCCAGGAAAAAAACCCCTGGGTCTCTCAGCCACCCTTCATATGACTTGTGCTCCAGACCCTTCACCAGCTCCATTGCCCTTTCTGGACATGCTCCAGTGCCTCAATGTCTTTATTTTAGTGAGGGGACCAGAACAAAGGATTTGAGGTGCAACCTCACCAGTGATCAAGCAGGACCTGCCTTTTCTAAACCCAGGCTGTCTGGGCCTGATCCCTCAGCTGTCCTGCATGTGCCATGAGGTGGCACTCAGGATGATCTGCTCCACAACCCTCCCTGACCCCAAGGTCAACTGTCAGGCCTGTGGATCCTCAGACCCTTCTTCCAGCCCTTCTTGTAGATGGGTGTTACATTTGCCCACTCCTTGTCAGCTCCCAGTTCATCAGACCTGCTGGTAAATGGTTGAAAGTGCTTCAGTGAGTACTTCCACCAGCTATGTCAGTACCCTTGGGTGGATCCATTCCATCCCCATAAACTTGCAATAGTCTTGCAAAGTGGTGTAGCAGGTACCTGACCATTTCCTCTTGGGTTATGGGAGCTTCGTTCTGCTCTCCATCTCTGTATTCCAGCTCAGGGGTTGGGACGACAGGGAATGATTGGTCTTGCTATTAAAAGATTGAGGCAAAGAAGGCATTGAGTGCCTCAGCCTCTTCCTCATCCTTCGTCACTACCACTCCCCCACTTCCAATAACTGATGGAGATTCTCCTTAGCCTTCCTTTTCTTACAGATTATTTATAACACAATTTTTTACATGCTTCTACAGCAGTAGCCAGAATAAGTTCTAGTTGGGTTTTGTCCCTTCTAACCTCACAACCTTTTCTCCCTGCCTAACCTCACAACACTCTTGTAATCCTCCCTCATCGTCTGTTCCTTCTTCCAAACGTCATAAAAAGTTCCCTGTTCAGCCAGACTAATCTTCTTCACTGGCTTATTTTTAGACACATGGGAACAGCCTGCTCCTGGACCTTTAGAATTTCCTTCTTGAAGAATGTCCAGACTTCCTGGACTCCTTTGCCCTTCAGGACTGCCTCCCAAGGAGCTCTCTTAAACAGACACGTAAACAGGTCAAAGTCTGCCCTCTGGAAGTCCAAGGTGGCAATTTTGCTGACCAGAAAAGAAAACTCTGTAACTTTGTGGCCACTGGCCGTCACATCACCCGCGAGTCTTTCTCTGTTCACAAGAAACAGGTGCAGCAGGTGCCTCCCTTGGTAGGTTCCCTCACCTCTTGCATCAGGAAGTTACCTTTCACACACTCCAGGATCCTTCTAGACTATTTCTTCTCAGCTGAACTGCTTTCCCAGCTGACATCTGGTAAGCCAAAGTCCTACAACGAACAAGGGCTAGTGATTCTGAGGTTTCTCCAAGCAGAAAATAGAAAAATCGATTTCTAATAGAAATAGAACCTCTCCTCTGCCTCTTCATCCTCTTTGGGTGGTCTATAACAGCCTCCCGCCATGATATCTGCCTTTTAAGTGTTTCTTCTGATTTTTATGCATAAAAATTCAACATTGTTGTTGCCATCACTAAGATCGAGACAATTGAAACACTGCCTAAAATACAGAGGCACTCTGCTGCCTCTCCTTCCTTGTCTACCCACCATGTCATCTCCCCATGTCTCTGTGATGGCAACTATGTCATGCATTTCCTGCTGTACAAAAAAAAGGTCTTACCTTTTCTAGGAATAAAGTATATTCTCTAAAATATCCCTAATTCTCTAATTAGGTCTGCTGTTTTGCTGTTTTCCTCCTTCTGTTGTTTTTTCTGGTCTCACTCTGGGCATTTGGTATTCATTGGCTATGAATGTGCTGAGGAACCTAAACGCTGTGTGGAGTCAAAGTGGCGCACCAGTTCAGTGATTCAGCTAAAAATCTTGTGTTGAAATCTAAGGGCAAATAGTCTTGCTAATCTTCTCAGGGATTTCAAACATGTCTCATAGAAAATGCTATTCAGGGAACATTTACAGCTACAGATGGCTCGCAGTCAGGAATAGTTTTTCTATGAATTTCTTATCCCAAGGGATTAATTTCATCTTGTCCTGTGCCAGCTGGGTGCAGCAAAGAACAGCTAGTTACCCACTGCTCTTTGTCCTTCTAACAACCAAGTGCACAGCTCTCCTGCCTTTGCTAGCAATGATGGAGACTAAACAGTGTTCCTTTGGACCCCATCTCCATGCCCATCTTTTTATACTGGATAATGGATTGGGCTAGCGCCTGTTTGCTAATGTAGCTCTTAGCTAGCTCTCACTCTGCCAGTTTTGTGGTGCCTGTAGCTGAGCAGTTATGACCCCATATTATGCAAGGCAGCTCTAGCTTGCAGTGGCCATATATCTTACTACTCTGGCAGCTTGCAGAATTGGGCAATTCCGGAAAAGCTTACAGGACCAAATGGTTGCTCACCATCAGCAACACAACAAGGGCAGAGGAGATGAATAATGCCAATCTTCCCCCTCAGCTATATATGAATGCATTGAGTAGCTAGAGCCCACATTTTCTCCTTAGTTATCTCCAATTATCAGATAAAGTGTCCATCAGGGAGAACGAGACACATTTGGCTTCAAGAACAGGCTGATGATTGCTTTAATCACAGCCTAAATCTACTTGCTTGAGAGTTTTAGCTTACTTCCTGCCATTGTCTCTGTCCAGTAAGGAATTGTCACGCTACACAACTATCTACACCTACCTACTTCATCTGGTGCAGGATATCCTCCTAATCAATCTGCGCAGTCCATGTGCACTCTGCTGTGTTCAATTGTTATTCTGTGGCCTGCAAACAGATTGGAAACACAGCTTTAAAGCTTAAGATGTGCAAAAATGCATTATCTTTATTTCTGATATTTAATGTGGGATAAAATAACATATTTTAAAATTTATTATAAAAGTTTTTTGGGTGGTTTTTTTTGTTTTGTTTTTTGGTATTTAAATTACACTTGGTGCAGTGCTAGGTGCTAAGCTAGGAACTTTTGATGATGATGATGACATTTCATGCAACCCCCACTGGATTTACAGTGGAAGGAAGCAGAACAGTATAAGAGTTCCCATCTCAGTTCTAATTCGACATTTTCATAGAGAGAAAAGGACTTGAGAGGTCTTGTTAAGAACAAGCCTGTAAGGTATGAAAGGAGTTTTTAGGTGCTCATTGCCCCCTTTTCCTTCCTGAATAGCACATATCATGAAAACTGAAACTGGGAGAATCAAAGTAAAAAATAAATTATTCTTGAATACTTTTCTGAACCTAGGTTTGAACAGACTTTCTGTTGCATAGCAAAGGTGCTAGTTTTCCTTTAATTTCACACCTTTAAATATTGTAAAGATATTTTTGTGAGAGTTCTAGTTTTGTTATGAAATCTTGTGCAGTGCAGAATTCTTCATTGCACTTGTAGTGTCCTTCTGTCTTGTATTACCTGTAAAGCCCCTTGACAACTAAGGATCAGAAAGAAATTATGAGTTTCAGCTGTTGACATCTGTGGATTTTTGTGTGTGTGAATGCTTAAAATATTTTACCCCAGTGGGTGGATGAATCTGGCCTCTCAAATTTGGCAAAGGTTTTCATTCATGTAGCATGGAAACAAGAACATTTTTTCCCCCTCTTCACAAGGGTGAATTTTCATGTGGATCAACTATGTGTTATTTTCACTGAGACAGCTGGGATATTTTGACCTCTAATTTTTGCATCTCCAATTTTTCCAATTTTTTTTTTTTTTCTTATTCATAGTCTTTAAAAGGGCTGGTTTGCATTACTGATGGATAAGTGTACATTCCAAGTCAATATGAAATATTTGGGTGGAGAAAACAGCTGTTAATACTTCCATAATAATTTAGAAAGCCAGTGGGTTGTAGCTACAAAACAAATGAGCCAGATTGTGCACCTTAACCACATGGAGTTTGAATTTACATTTAACCAGTTTTGTTTCCTTGCACAAAGAACATTACTGCATGAATAGTCCCATAGAAGTAGTTACAGAACACAGTGCTGTCAATAGGAAGCTGGCAGAACCTCATTCTTTTCTCTGAAATTTCCACCTGCCTCTGCTTAGCTGGTTTTTCTCCCTTCAGGGAAGCTACTCTGAACCATTAGAACTGTGCTCCAGTTCAGCTGGCAACAGTAGGTGTTTTTTTGTAAGTGATGTGTTATATGGCAGAGATTACCATTCTCGGTCTGTAGGCAGCTATGTTAGTTCATAGTTTAAAACCACACACTATCTCCTTCTCCTTCCCCCCTGCCAGTACTAAATACAGCAGAAAATTCCTGGTGCCCTAAGACCATGATTAGCAGGTGTCTGTGTCTTTTGTGTCCCAGTTCTGTTTTTTCCCCTGTTAAAGGTGGCTGCATTTCTCCCTGAACCCTGAGGAAACATAACTTCTGCTTTACAGAGCTGATCACTGGTCTTCCCCAAAGAACTACATTTACTGTCCATGGAAACAGGAAATAAGAGCAGAGAGGAAGAATTATGGAATCTTAATTTTTTGTTCCAGTATAGGAAGAAACATCTTATGGGACTTTAATGAGCTCTTGGGCAGAGCAACGCTCCTGCCCACAGTGCAACACTCCTCAGTTTTCATGATAAGTGGCCTTCATTGCCACACAAAATTTTGCACCATTGGTAAACCTGTCTGCAGCTCATTTGGTTGCTATTAAATTTTCCTTTCTTACCTTTCTATGCATTTCTGTATTTCTAAAGAGTGTGACAGAAAGAAATGAAATAAAGCAAATGAAATAAATGATTTTGACAGAAACACTAGATTTGCATTGCTAATATAAATTGATTGTTTTATTTGAAATTATATTTTGGTAAGACTCTTGTTTTTATAGAAACAGATTTACTAGAACAGAGGTTCATGGCATTTAAGAACATTTCCTAAACTGGCAACTACTGAAGCAGCAGAACTTTTCAGAATGGTGTGTATTTACAGGCTCGATTGCCTGAGAACAAGGGCCCTCTCTTGACAAAATGTCATGACCTTTCCACATCAATTTGTCATTGTTAACTTTCTGGTACACTAAAACTAGCCTTGAAGAACAAGAGGTGATGGTGCCTTGTAGTTCTAAAATGTTTAGTCTTGCCTACAAAAGCTCAAATGGTCAAAAGAATACTTTGATTACAAACATTAGAAGAAAATGTCCTTAATGCTTAATTGCTGTCTTTAATTACAAACCATTGTCTATAAAGAAGTAGAAAAGATCACGATTAAAACTTACAGAAACTTTATTTTACTGCCTTCAACTCTTGGTCACTGTTTTATGTGGAGCTACCTCTGTCAAAAATTCCCTTTTTGTCAGATCTTACTGTCTATCCTGAGATGATTTATGATACCATTCAACTTGTCACCTGAATGGTTGTGGCAATGATAATATGCTAACTTTATTCTATTATTTTCGTTGGTGTTGATTCAGTTAGCTTTTTCTTCTGTGTTGGCATAAAGATGGTCTATTTCAAAATGTGAAAACCATGCACCCATAGGTATTCATTGCATGCATTTTTCTTTTGATAAAATCTTTGTAACATTTTCAGAAGCAATATCCTTTAATAGAAACAAAGCTTCCAAGCTAATTGTACAGGGAAATATAATTCAGACTAGTTTAATCTTTTATGAGCTAGTGTATGGCCACTTTTTAAATGTAAGTTTCTGCAGTTTTTATCATGTTTGATTCATAAATTTATTACTTCACATCAGGCTACAGTGAATTACCATCAGCACATTTTTCTTGTCTAGACTATAGCCTCTTAAATATAATTTATGTCCTGATAATGAAGGTAGGGATTTATAGAGCCCTGAAGCACTACCCCTTAATGCATCTTTCTTTTGTCTTTGTTGAACCTTTTCCTTTATACATATCTGTAGCTCTCTACTGTCTTACTGGTCACCTTGGTAGAGCCACCATTTGGCAGGGCAGAGTTCTACAAAGGCAAATGCAGAACCCTGCCCCTGGGGAAGCATAACCAGTACAGGATGGGGCCTGAGCTGTGGAAAAGCAGCTCTGTGGAGAAGGACCTGGGGGTCTTGGTGGACAACAAGCTGTCCATGAGCCAGCAGTGTGTCCTTGTGGCCAAGAAGGCCAGTGGTATCTTGGGGTGTATTAGGAAGAACATTTCCAGCAGGCTGAGGGAGGTGATCCTGCCCACCTGGAGTGCTGTGTGCAGTTCTGGGCTGGACAGTTCGAGAAAGATGAGGAACTACTAGAGACAATCCAGTGAAGGGCTGCAAAAATCATTAGAAACACCTCTCTGATGAGAAAAGGTTGAGTGAGCTAGAACTGTTTAGCCTGTAAAAGACAGAGGGCAATCAATACAACATTTATCAATACCTGCACATATCTTAAGGGTGAATATGAAAAGGATGGTTCCAGACTCCTTCCAGTGCACTGGGCACAAACTGAAACACAGGAAGTGCCTTCTGAATATGAGAAAAAACTTCTTTACTGTGGGGGTGACAGAGCACTGGAACAGGCTGCTCAGAGAAGTTGTGGAGTCTTCTTCTCTGGAAGAATTAAAATCTGCCTGGAATTGGTTCTGTGCAACCTGCTCCCATGCTTGAACAGTGACACTGAACTAGATGATCCCCAGAGGTCCCTTCCAAGCCCAATGCTTTTGATATTCTGTGATTCTGCAAATCTATTTAGAAGCTGAAATTGATCAAATACTGGCAGAGTGTTGATTGTCACTAAAATAGCTTTAAAAGTTGTTTAACCACAGTAGTTGTCACAACAGGGGATTAACTTTTCAACCCCATGCACTATGTATTAACAGCAATGATGGTATGGACAGATCTCTGTATGGAGATATCTTTGTTTCCTCAGGGTGTTGGAGATGAATAGAAATTGAAACACTTGCTAATATATGCTATCAAGAGCAAAATGAGTAAAAGATGAACAGAAAGGCAAACTCTTTCAGTAGCAGGAGGATATGAGGATATGATCCAGGCAAGTTCTTATGATGACATCATCTGTTACATGGTATGGGAATGACCAGGAGAAATTCTCTGCTCAGGAGCAGTGGCATGGAGCTGTGACTTCCACAGGATGACAGAAGGAGTTTTGCTCTGTAAGGATGTCAGGGAATCCTGTGCATAGCATTAAGTGCTTACAGGAAGAAATGGTATTAGCAAATTCAAAACACATCAGGACTTGCAGGAAGATTATAAAAGATGCCAAAACAAAATGGGAATAAAGAAATTACCTGCTTTGCAAAATTTTGTGTCTTATTAGTGTCACTGGTACGCTACCAATGGAGTGCCAACCAACAGAAAATGTGTCACTGATAATTTTGCATGGCTGCAAGCACACAGACTTTTAAAATATAAATGGTAGTTGGAACAGATATAGTAGAGAAATTAACCCTACAAGAGAAAGAGACTAGTATATGCAAATTATAGTCAATAAATCTAAAAACGATTGAGTGCATTACAATGTGATTTACTTTGCATTCCATAATCAAAGCCACTAATTCGTACTTCCACTATATTTATTATATATATTTCTTCTTCTATAGATTTCTGTTGCACTGGAAGTGAATTAATCTCAAATTCTATTTCTTTCAGCTTCCCCATATCTACATTTTAAGCATATAAGGGTATTTTATATAATCTGACGTAGGTCTTATCACCGTCCCAGAATTGAGAGGTTATAAAGATCATTAAAACCAATGGGATACCCTCAATGAAAATGCAATGATAAAGCCTGTACCTTTTTGTATGCCTTTCTTGAGAGCACTAATACAGTGAGTGATAATCTTACAACTGTATCTTCTGTGTTGTTTACAATATAAATGACACTGAAATTCAGGCAATTAGTACAAACACTTTACAGAGCCAGAGATGCAAACAGCAAGTTGAAACAGCACAAAATCCATCAGGGCTGCTAGACATTTTTTTGCTGCCTTTCTGAGTAAGGTTGATTCTCACTTTCAACAGGCTGTGAAAACATTCCAATAAGATATTTTTTAAAATTGTAAGTCCTACAGGAGTACAGCACTGAAAGGTACCACTGTCACTGAATCTTCACATTCAATTCCCCCACAGTCACACGTACCTTGAAAACAGAAGGCATATGAGAAGCCACCAAACACTCTTCTGGTTATCTCCTAGGAAATATCTGATCTCCAGCATACAAAGCTTCAAAATGCTGCATTGTGAATCAACTCTGCACAATAGATACAAATAAATTCCTCTTAGTTCTCTTAGAACCCAGGGCTTTGCTCTACAAGACTATTGTATTATTTTTTCTTATGTCAGATGGAAACTGCAGGGGAAAAGTACTTTCATTGGTTATTTGTATTTTAAGGTTGGAATAATAATGGTAAGCATTGTAGAAAGTAATGGGATCCTGTATCATGGAGCTATGGGAAGCTGTGTCCTTTAATTTTTCTGTTTTATAGCAGTATCACGTGTCAAAAAATACTGAGCCAAAAATATGTAAGGCCAGGAATTTTGCAGCCTGATACCTAGCCTTGTCCCAGTGGAATATTGACCAAGTAAATAGACAAGCTTTAGGAAGAGCAACCGAATAGGATCCAGGACAGGACAGGACACTCTAATAGCCCAGAGGTTAGCATTTTTCCCTGACAGGTAGAAGATTTTAGCTTAGTTTGCTCCTATTTTAGCAAAAGTAGGAGAAATGTTGCACGTCTGCTTAAGAATGGACATTTGGGTTGCTGAACTGCTGGTATAAAGACGGGCAAGTTTCCTTCTTTGAAGCTGTAGTTAAAAAGGTGGAAGTGATTATCTCAGTAAGGAGGTCCATGCCTTCAAATCCTCAGCTGCAGAAGATTCCTTCCTGTACAGATGCTTGTATTCAAAACCCATAGAAAAGCAAGGGTCTCCAGATCCCCATCTTCTACAATAAACATCTATGTACAGTGTGCTAGCCTTTGTGGATGCCATGCTAAGACTCCAGATCCATGTTAATGTTTTCCAAGTGTTAATGCCGGTTTAAAAAAAAAAATCTCTGCTTACTTCCAGCTAGTCATTCTTTTTGCTTTACTCATTCATCTTGCATCCATCTTCAGCTATGTCACTCTCTGCATGAAAGAGTAAATGGTTAAATGAATGGGAAATTCTTAGATGAGTTTTTGCCTCTAATAAAATTACCATCAACAGGAGCCATAGGCATCTTTTTCTTCCTCTGAAACAGAGTGAATGAATGTGACAAGATGGGGCTGGCATTGTGAAGCTGAGCCTGATCCCTGCAATGAAGAACAAGAACTATCAGTAACAATAATCATACTGGGAAAGAGAATTTTTTCCTTCTCACTTTTGCAGCAGTCACATTTTGTAGTGAACATGTAAAGAAGTCCGGAATATCTTCTGTTGTTCAAACCCAAAAATATTTAATATGAAGAATTTGTGTCTGCATGCACTTCCATGCAAACTGAAATCTCTACTGCATCCCATTGTCTTGATATGATGTGAATCATGTGAGGAGGACTTTCATGTGACTTTGTGTGTGAGTGCATGCCACCATGTAAGGTCTTATTCTATATCATGACATTAATTTACACAGGAGAATAGAACATTGCTGTTCAAGCTAAATAAGAAAATTTGCTATTTAATTTGTATAGAACTATAAATAAGCTAAATAAAGTTACATCTCTTCTGTGGTATCTTTTTGATGCAGGATCCATGTATTTTCATGAACGTGACTACAACAAAAGCAAGCATCCTGTTGCACATCTTAGGAGTCATGATTTAAACAGTAATAATTTATAACTTATTTTGGAACTTGATATCTAAGCACTGGATTTAGCAATCCAGGTTCGGTTATCCAGTCTTTTAAATTCTTACTATCTGGAGCAAGGAAAGAAATTTGTTTTATCTTGCTTTTATTTCCCTTACAGATTATTTGCTTTACAGACTAAATTTTATAAAGTTTCAGTTATTTCATCATTTTAGATTTCAATTTCTAACTGCTGCTATGAATAAGATAATTATAAAAAGAACCTGACTGTAAAGAAAAATATGTAGGGTGATACCCCCATATGATAAGTAAGTATTTTGGTTTCAACTTTTAGTTCTCAGTAAAGAAAAGGTTCTGCATTATGTCTGTTGCTCTGAAAGTCTGCAATATTTCATGTACATGTCAAATTATGCTGAATGGACGAAGTCTGGGGATTAGAGATACAGAAGAGCTCTTTTACAGATTCTGTTTTGCAATCCCTAATGTAAAACATTTGATCTCCTCTCCTATTGTTTGTGCTCATCTTTAAAACTATTAGAATTTTTATTTGCATATCCATTTCTTGGAAAAATTACTTGCAACAGGTAAGTAAATAGTTTATCCTTTGTGGGTATAATAATGCTTTCACATGCATTATTTGGGTATTAGTAAGTTTAACAATATTATTACTAGTAAAGACTTGAATTGAGCCTTGCAAGACTGGATTATGTTCTCTGCAAGCTTTATGTTTACACTTTCAGTCAGCATAATTAATTTGCATCTGTGGTAACATCTTTATTTATGCTGTACTTTACCTTTTGTTTTATTTTTACAAAAGCAAAGGAGGAGGATTGAGACAGCTGTCACCCATGTTCTTAACAGTGTGTGGCCTTGGTTATATCAGAGTAATACATCATTGTGAGAATAAATGCTAAACTAGTCAATCAGTGAGGAGAAAAATCAAAGTTTATAAATAAAAAAAACCTTCAGGCTTTTTTCTTGTTTTCTAAAGTGAAGAAGGAAAAAAATTATTACAAAAATGCCCTTCCATGCTACTGTTGTAATGTCAAGTCTTGATGGCTTAGTTTGCAAAGATATCAAAGACCAAAATGCCTTGCCATGAGACTCTGCTTAGTGAAATCCATGGCAGACTTTTGGCATGGGTTCCAGGTTGAATCCATTTGTGAAAAGCAGGAGCGTGTGATTCTGCAACCTGAGCTGCAACCATGCTTCACAGTGTCTGGGCAGCAGATTGTTGTGAGGAGTCTGACCATCTGTGGGGGAAAATATAACCATGTGTCCAGAAACTTTGCCCTCTGTAAGTTTTAGGATGAGCTGTGCCCTCACAGTGTCCACTTCCATTCCTACAAAGGGGTGAGGGAGCTCTTCTAACAAGCTGTCAGCACCAGCCCACTGTCCAGCTGTGTAGGCTTGGAACAGATTTTGTGTAACCAGATTTCCATGTGCTCAGTGACCACTGCCCAACATTTGTTTGGGCTGTTATTTTTTTTTAATGGGACATTCAAAACTCTACAGAGAGAAATACTGTTGTTACTCAGGAAGTGTGGAATAAAAATTTGAAACAGGCTATAAAATTCTGGCTTGATTCTGAGAAAATATGCGTATAAAGGAAATGCATTCTTGAAGATTTATTTATGTTTAAAGAGTTTTACTTAGGTAAACCATAAACTTAAAATAAAGCAAAGAAAGATTAGAATAGAAAGTGAGGATAATTCAGTTAAAACTGTATAAGAAAATCTAATTCTTGACAGTCTTGTTATTTGATATTATTTTCTTCCCTGGAGTTTTCTCTTACAAGAAAACCCTCCAAAAAATCTGAAGAAATAGTAAGATGAAGTAATAGCAGCCAACAATGTCCTCAGCAAAAATCTTTCCTTCATTGTCAGCTTGATATTGGGAAAATTATTCTACATTTATGATTATATTATTTGCCTGCTGTTGTTTGCAATCACTCATTATTCCTCATGGTAGAGACAGACAAGTAGCTGATGTTTTTGCCTTTGACAGTATGCTATTACCAATGTTCACACAACATTTTCTAATATCCATGGGGTTTTTTTTAAATGAAGTGCAAACTGAATATTATCTCTCCACCTAGCTGGTGTGGAGTAAAGCTACTCACTCTGAAGGATACACTCTACCTAGAGTTCAACTACATAAATTTGGATGGAGAAATGGCCGCCCTGAGGCCAGGATGAAACACAGATTACACAGAATTATCAAATGGCTTTCCTAATTTTTATTCTTCAGCTTCTAAAAAAGCAGTAGCAGAATTTTAAAGGTTTCATGACAGAGCTTGACCTCTGCTCCTTGCCCTGAAACTTTTGCTGGAGTGGAATAGGTGTAACAGAAATAAATATCAGAATCTTCATTCATTCTGCATGTGTGACGGGAAATCTGAGTTCTTTTGAGAGGAAGAGTAATGATATGCTTTGCTGTTTGTAAAAATGAGTAGAACTTTAGTCTGATAAAGAAAAATTAGATCTTATTTTTTTAAAACTTGTATGTTGGGAACAGTTATTAGAAAAAAAAGCCTACTTATGACAAAGTCCTACATTTCCAAGGAAACAAACTCTGACTCTGAAAGGATCCAGAAAACAGGGCATATGTACCCAGATGAGCTTTATTTCAAACAAAACCGAGAACTATTACCAAAGCATACTGTTAATATGAAAGTCCTGGAATTGTTTTGAGAATGCTCTAAGATGTTTCCAGAAGAGACTCAGTATATGCACTATTACTAGAGTCACCATTACAACAAAGAGAAATGCACAAACCAAGAGTATATTTGTCTAAAAAATTCAGTGCAGGACTAGGTGACCATATAGCATAGCAGATGTTAAGAAGTCTTACTTGTTTACAGAGAAAACAGTGCATATGTCAACAGTGCATATTCTCAATCCCAATTGAGAATGGGCAATAAAAACAGTATTGCTAGAAGTTATAGTTGTTTAGCAAAGAACAAAATGTCTTTCTTAAAATACTCAGGACCCACTTTCACAAAAGCTTTATTTTCTCAAGTATTGCATCATTTAGGTTCTTTGAAAATAAGCCTCTGAATTATCCATTTAAAATAAAAAAGATGAATGTATTGCCAGATGTTTTTATGTTTGTGATAATTCCCCGTTCTCATTCTTTTGAGGCATAGCACATTCTGAAAGCAAAACCTCTATGATAAAAAGAATTCTTATCTGATAGAATTGAAACAGATAAAGTGGATTGTTTATAATCATAAAGAGTATGAAAAAGGAATTCAGAGGGAATCTTAAGGAAAGAATCTGTCACTACAGCAGCATGATTCACTTTGTTGTTGCTATTCTATCCCAATTCTTAGTTAATTAAAAAAATGTGTGATTAGAACATAATCTGTAGAATTAAAAACACCAATATCCATTTGCTGTTTCTACCAACAAATCTTCCAATGCTCGTCTGGCTGGTACACTTAAAATCAGGAGAACCCAAGATATTTGTAAGCTCTCTTCAATGTTAATATGAATAAAAATCGGCCATGACTATCATAAATGTTTCTTGCTACAATACAAAGCATAAAAAGAATTAATAAACTGTGGTTAGTGCTGGCAACTTTGAACTACTATTCATAGCAAATAAAATTGTTGGTTTACCTAGTCTGTCCATATCCAGGAAAAAATACATGAAGAAACCCTGCTTGGTTTCTGCTTCTAGAGCTTGAAGGAAACAAACAAAGAGCAATCATGGCTTCTAGTTTTACTAGTAGTTGAACATATGAGAAATATAACTCTAGGTGACAGAATGTATTTAGGT
Source organism: Cettia cetti (assembly GCA_013401135.1). Taxonomy (NCBI): domain Eukaryota; kingdom Metazoa; phylum Chordata; class Aves; order Passeriformes; family Sylviidae; genus Cettia; species Cettia cetti. The sequence goes on along the minus strand of VZUI01000939.1, from coordinate 10,504 downwards.
GTTCAAAAAAAAAAAAATAGTCAAATTAATAAGCTGAAATAACCTGAAAAGAGTCAGGTGAATGAATACAGATGGTATTTAAACTAAGATAAATATTGCATTTATGAAGATGGAATAAAGAGAAGAAAAAACATAAAAAAAGACAATGTTAGTTCCAACAGCTGTGAGTCCTGATCTGCAAAGGCTTTCTGATTCTGAAGTCAAGATAAGTGTTTGTTTATAGACAATGCAATTAAGCCATGATTTGCTCCAGGGCAGCTCCCTGACTGTGTGAGAAGGATCCATCCCCCACTGATGGATTTTAAAGAATTGAAGGATACTAATAAATATTCTTCAGGAGAACAAACTCCATTGCTGGTCATGGCCTAACAAAATTTGGTGAGGACTCTGACTGTATAAAAAGAGCTTCTGCCTCCCATTGCACTTGATGAAAGTGGAACCAGAAGCTTCCTTTTTTAAAGATGCTCATGGCTTGAATGAGTGTTTCACTGGATAAGAACTGGCTTTATGGCCTGGGCCAGAGTCAATGGAATTACATCCAGCTGGCAGCCAGTTACCAGTGGTGTTCCCCAGGGCTCAGTACTGGGTCCAGTTCTGTTTAATGTATTTATCAGTGACTTGGATGAGGGGATTGAGAGCAACCTTAGTCAGTTTGCAGTTGGGCAGTCTGCTGTTGGGCAGAAGTCTCTGCAGAGGGATCTGGACAGGCTGGATGGATGGGCTGAGGACAATGGCATGAGCTTCAACAAGACTAAGTGTTTCTGCACAAGGTTTACATTAACTCCATGCAGTGCCACAGGCTTGAGAAAAGTGTCTGGGAAGCTGCCCAGTGGAAAAGGACCTGGGGGTGCTGGTTGTCAGCAGCTGAACATGATCCAGCTGTGGCCAGGTGGCAAAGAAGGCCAATGGCATCCTGGCCTGTAACTGCAATAGTGTGGGCTTCATGATCTCAGAGGTCTTTTCCAACCTAATTGATTCTGTGATTCTGTGGTCAGCAGGAAGAAATTGCCTCATGCTGCAGCAGGAGAGGTTTAAATTAGATATTGGGAAAAATTCTTTCACTGACAAGGTTGTTGAGCATTGTAATAGGCTGGCCAGGGAAGTGGTTGAGTCTCCATCGCTGGAGCTGATTAAAATCTGCATAGATGTGGCACTTAGGGACACGGTAGAATGGTGGACTTGCAGTGTTAGGTGAATAGCTGTACTCACTAAAACTGATATTAGAGGCCTTTTCCAACCCAAATGCATCTGTGATTCTGTATGATGGTTGCTGCTGTCCAGTGCCTCTGCATGAGACAGTTCATGACCTTAAGGGGTGTGAATTTTTGTAGTTGCTTCGGAAACAGCAGCAAAAGTGACTATTCACCTTAGATACTCATTTTCCACTAGTGAAGGTATAATTTACATTCATATTTAAATATACCTATGGGCAATAGTAAGTCTGTAACAGGAAGACAACAAAAAAGTAATGTCCTTATTGCAAAAGATAAAAGTTACACATTACCCAGCTGCTTAATGAGCCCTAGTATTGCTTGCTAGTCTGCTCTGGTTACATTTAGCAACTCCTAAGTGATTATGAATAGAGAAGTTCAAAAATAAAGTAAGAATAATGTGTCCTTAGATTTCTTATTAATTGTACTATTATTGCAAAAATTTAATAGGAAGAGAATTAAATTCCTAAACAGCTCAAAAACTGAAGTGCAATTAAGAGACATGGTACCTTTCCATAGGTCAGAGTAAATGTCATTGTCTGCATGAAAAGCTTTAGAAGGTTGGAAATGCATCGTAACATAACTTCTGTCCCATAGGGATAGCATAAGAGAGAAAAATTGAGATGTAGCTTCAAAAGTCAGGAAGGAAAATTTAGAACACCATAACTTCTGGCGCTAATTGTGGGATTGTTCATAATACAATGTTCTGGGCATGCCACTTAAACTGACTCATTGGAGGAAGCTTATTCATTCATCAAAGAATAATTCATCATGAAAACATAGCGAGCAGACTCATGCCGAAGCTATGGCATGTCCTGAGGGAACTTTCAATGTTTCCTTCCCCGGGGCAGAGGCTGTAATGGTGGTGCTGACAGCTCTGTAAAGTTGTTGGGGGTTAGACTTGTTCCTTTTTTATTTATAGAATTTTTTTCCATAAGTTGCTAGGAGACTAGGTACCAGGTACTACTGAGTCCTGCAGGGGCACGCAGATCAAACCGCCCTGGGTTTTGTGAAGCAAAGCCCTCGAGGTCCCTGGTTCTGTTTTGTTATTAATGCTGTACTTGTTGTTGTTCGTTTTGCTTTGTTACACAAACTAGTAAAGAACTGTTATTCCTATCCCCATATCTTTGCCTAAAAGCCCACAATTGGAAAATTATAATAATTTGGAGGGAGGGGGTTTTGTGAAAAACAAGGTTCACTTTTAAATTTTAAGAAATAGGTTTAATAAAAAATTAAAAGAATAAGAAAATTGGGAGACAAAAATGCAAGTCACGGCTGGCCGGGTGACATGTCATTCAGCTGAGTCCACAATTTGCGATTTCAGAGGTCTTCTTTAAATACTTTTTCTATTGCATCAGTTTATTTTCTAAAAACTAGTTTCTATATTCTAGGAACTGTTTCATGGTCTTTTCTTGGGTCCGCCTTTTTAGAGCACGCATGTTTCTTGGCTGTGTCTTTATTATCACCTCCAGCTTGGGCTGTGATCTATACTTTCTTCAGATGGCAGATGCTGACAGTTGAGTTATCAATAGCAGGGTTCTCATCAGTTGCTTGCTGGGTGTTATCCCAACCAGACAGGCAGTTCCATTACAAGCATAACTATATATCAGCTCATTACAAGCATAACTATATATCAGCTATCCCATTACCGTGTCCAAGCCTTGCTGATAGCAGAAAATAAGAACTATATCTGTATAGGATTCACCTTAATATGTGCAAAAAGCCAACTTTATAGTATGCATTTATAACAGGTTTACATTCTCCATTCCAAGAGGAGCTCCAGCTTTCCTTGATGGACACCTGCCTTTCTAAACCAAGACAAAAATGCTTTTTGTAGATGATCTCCTTATGGTCATGAAAAGGAAAACATCTGAATTTCCAGTTGATGGGGAAATGTGAATTGTTAGACTTTAGTTATATAGCTCCTGTTTATTCTTCCATGTGCAAATGAGCAAAGAAGGAGAGTTGGTGGGTAAAGCACATTATACTTGCCCTGGAAAGGAAAGAAATGTAACCCTGCAGGGTTTCTGCAGACTAAGTGAAAAACTGTGAACTTCACTATGAATTTATGAATCAAAATGTACATTATTTTACTGAAGATGTAAAATCATGTACTTCCCCTTTACAGGATTACATGCAAAATACAGCTGATTCAAAATCTAGATCACTTTTCCTTTTTTAGATAAAATATAGATAAAAATTAGGCAGATTAACTGGATATTTCTGTTGGGTAGAAACTGATATATTTATTGTCAGCTGGAGATATTTCATGGAACAAAGAGAATTTCAAAACTAAATGTTCATTTGTATATATATTGTTATTTTTGTAACTAAAAATCTAATTATGTTGCTAGCAGTTCATTTGCTGAAACACAGAGAGGATTTGTTGTACTCATACTGAACATGTGTGGTTTTGAACTCTTCTGCTGGATTGTAGAACTTCAAAATTTCATAGGTCTTGTACCAATATGAGAAAAAATTGCCTTGAAATGCTGTTCTCCATTTTCTCATCTCTCTTCCTCAAATCAGTAACAGATTTTCAGGTTTTATGTCTAGAAAGTAAATGTTGTGAAATCTTCTCACATTTATAATCTGATCCCATTTAAGACTGGAATCCCTTAAAAGAATTCTGCCTTTACTAAATCAAAATTTTTATAATTGACTCAATATCTGAGCCAAGTGACTTGCTCAATGCTCACCATCTTCCTCATAACCAAGGTAATAAATCCATAAAAATTAATGAAATGTGATAATTTCACATTTCATTAAAAAGCTATATAGTCCAGAATCCTAAATTATTCTAATTTTTGTCATTAAGGAAATCATTTTCTTTGTATTCCATCAGATTTAACTGAAAAATGTAAAACACTGGCCAGGCTTTCTCACAAAAAGAGAATTAAATACAGTAAAAAGCAAGTAACATTTAAATTGCACTGTGGATTTGAGAGAAACATTTAGAATTTGGCATACCGCATCAGCTTTTTAGACTTGGGTAACCTTATTTTAGCATTTATATATATTAAGATTCTTAACTATTTCTTCTCTCATTGGCTCTGAAAATGGAAGCTTATTAAAAAACTGTGACAGGAAACTTAAACGATGCATAAGGACAGGGAGTAGAAAGACATTTTTCATAATTTACTATTGTAAATCACATTGGTCCAAATTCCTAAAACAAAATATACAAATATTTGACAGTGTCCAAAAACTATCTTAATTAAAAGAAAGCTATTCCTTGGGTAGGCTACAAATGTTATTTTTTTTTTTCCAAATCTTGAATTGCTTTCTTAGTAACCTTTTTGTTGCTGTGCCACTAGACCATAAAAAGAAAGATCGTTTTATATAGAAAGGTTCTTGCACAACTTCTGATACAATAAAAAAGGAGGTCATAGGTGATACTTCTATTAGTGTTGCTTTATGTGTTTATGTAGTGAATCAATTTTTTTCTAAAATTTCATATGAACTCACTGATTAAAAACATCAAACCCACATAATTTAGCTTGCATTCAAGTGATGGTAATAAAATCCAGTCTTCTGCTTTCTCTAGGATTGTTCAGCTCTAACCTGAACTGAGCAAAACATTTAAATACTTCTTTATTACCAGGTCTATATATTTCATAGAACTCTAAAGTATACATTTGCTCAGTTCTTTTGTTCTTCATTTCACAGATGGAAACAAACCTAGATATGTATGTAGGAACATGCACAAGCTGCTCTGCTGGAGAAGGTTTTATGCCTTGGAGTCTTTGAGGACCCTTTGTCCTGTTCTCAGGGAAACAGCTGTAATATCTGGCACAGCTCTCTAACTGTACTCAAATTCACCAGTCTGTCTTTTTACTTCAGCAGGGAAGCAAGAGAAAATACTGAATACTGATTGCTAAAGCAATGATATCTTTCTTTCCAGAATAAGGGGACAATGTGGGTATATATGAGATTGTTTCTTAACTGTTACAACAGCAAAAATACCTTCACTGGGGTGAAAGTTTCAACACTCTGATCTAAAAAGTCAAATACATCAGAGATTAAAAATTAATTTGTTAATTTTATAAGGAAATGGCTCTCTTTTTCTTTAATAAAAATTGATGCATGTCTGTTGTTCTTTTAGCTATATATAAAAATTTTATAAGCCACAATAAGAGTTTTGATGACAATCATGGTAAGATTTAGGCAGTTCTTTAATATAATTTTCTATCCTGCATACCCAGGACAAGACAGATATTCTCTATGAAAATCTGGAAGACTGCCACATCCAGAGGAAATATACTGTTATCTGTGATCTTGAGACATTACCCCATGAATTATTATTTATGTTATCAGAAGCTGTTCCCTCATCCTCAGATATAATATAAATAAAAACTTAAAGAAGCCGATGGAACAATCAGAGACTGCTGTTTCTGAAGATGACAGTATTCTCCTGTAACACCTCCATGACCTCCTCACTTGCTATGCTCTCCTGGTACAAGAGTAATACTCACAATATGGTCAAGTGTCACACTCAGCTTCTGAAAAGTAAGAAGAAACCTCTTCCTGGCAGCAAAGTAAAAATGCCAAGTGACAAGAAACTAGAGAGAAAGACGATTTTGTTTTAAAAAAGTGATGTTTCTGACACTTTTTACACTGTGTGCCTGCTCTACTCTTTAAAGTAGTGTTCACATTTGCCAAAACCCCCAACTTGTATGTAGGAGGCAATGGAGCAGAAAAATGAGGTAACCTAAAACCCTGTGGAAGTAATCCCCTCCTTGACCCAAACTGATAATGCTGGAGTCATCTCTGTTTTTCACTGTGGGCTGATGAGACCTCTGTAACATGATAGAAAATACTGCATAGCATCACAGTCAGAAATTTGGCATTACAGGACTTAAACTGAGAGACTACAGGAAAATTTGACTCCTCAGAACAAAAATGCTGTAGAGACATACTTCTTATCATGGTGAGTCTAGTGGCAGAGCTTAAGGAAAAAGTGGAAAGGAGTTTTAGGGAGAGAGAAATAGATGGGTGGAGTTACTCCCTTCCAACCCTGAGAGACTCTCAGCGGGAGTCAAAGGAGCCCCACTCCTCTTGCCCTGTGGCAGAAGGAAGAGACCTACTAGATAGGGGGGAATGTAAATGGGTCCCTACCAGGGGAGGTAAAAAATTTCCCTCCCACCACTCACTGCCTTCCCAGGTACCCTTACAGAATAGGTACAAGGCCCTGGGTCCAGAGGGTCAGGCAGATGACACTACAGGGTCTGCCAGTTGCACTTACTCTGTCAGATGGATCACAGCCTCAGGCATAAAGAAGAAAAGAAGGGCAGTTGTAGTAGGTGACTCCCTTTGAGGGGAAATGAGGACCCTGTATGTCAATTGGACCCTTCCCACAGGGAAGTCTGCTGCCTCCCTGGGATATTATCAGGACGCTACCTGAACTAATTCAGCCTTCTGATTATTATCCAGGATGCTGATTAGGAGAACACCTTAAAACAAAGGAGTGCAGGAAGAACAGACACACTTACAGAAAGAATTATTGAAGGCGCAGGAGCAGGCTCTCCCTACGGGGCAAAAGATGAGCCAGTGGGGAGTTCAAACACAAGGGAAACCAACTTCTCCTTCACCTTTGCTGTAGGCAGCTAGAGCTGCCACAGATCTGGTACATTCTCATTACACAGAAGTCCAAAGTGGGAAGTGGAAAGGCAGAGGAGGATTTTTAATAATGTTTTTCAGGTTAGGATATCACCTAATCAAGGCCTGGAATACAGACGGGAATTTCCATTCTGGGAGTGGTGAAAAGCCCTATGGATCCTGTACAGGCCTGATTGGCCCCCTTCCTGGGTTTGATGCTGTTCTGCAAGGTTTTTGGGAGTTATTCTACAAAGCAATAACAACAATAAAACCAGAACCCAAAATTCAGAAACTATGGAGTCTCCTGCGTAAGAACAAGGACAGTCACCTTAGATGAGACTCTAGGTGTTGACAGTCAAATGGGTATTCGATTTTTTTAAAAGATTTAAACCAGACAACAAATATAAATACAGTCATTTTTGTATTCTAAAGAGCCCCTCACTCATGGGACCTTGAATGGTTCAGGGAAAAAGATTCAGAGGTAAACTAATTAACTAAGTTAATAAATAATTTTGTTCCAGCCGAGACTTCTGGAGAACTAGATTTTCCCTGTAAAACAGTGATCCTGGAAGTGGTACAAATTCTTGTTATTCAGCTGCTTTCAGCAAACAGAAATGAATCCTCCCTTGCAGCACTCGGAAGAACACAGGGCTTTTCCCTGGCCAGGCCACTGTTACAGCTTCCAGTTTTTGGAAATTTTTGGAATAGATTCAATTTTCTGAAATTCTCTGGAACACTTTCACTTTCATGATAGGAAATGGTCTGCAGGAAAACAGTCTTAAAAACTGTCTTCCTTTGGGCAACACTCTTGCTACTGTGCAAATAAAATTGATGCATTAAGATATAGGGTCTATTAGGAGTTATTTTGTGAGGGGCTTTGCTTTTGTATGGCTCATCCTACATTTGTTTGCCTGGAATGAATGACTTATCAGACCTTTTAACTTTCAACCGCAAACAAAATCCATTTGCTATGTTCCCTTGTGATCCCATTTGCATTTAATTTGCAATTTCTGATGAAATTTTGGGAGGCCCTGGTCTGCAGATATCAGGACCTCTGTCACTGCACCATAACACTGAAGTGTTATCAGCCATGGTAACATTTATCAAAATCAAAATATCTTCTTTCTGCCCACTTCCCAAAACTATAGCCCCTCAGGAATAAGAAGGATGAGGAAAAGGACTTGGAAATGTTGGTGGATGAGCAACTGGACATGACCCAGGAATGAGCACTCACAGCCCAGAAAGCTCAAACATGTCCTGGCTGCATCCAAAGCAGTGTGGGCAGAAGGGCAAGGGAGGGGATCCTGCCCCTCTGCTCTGGGGTTCTCTGCCTACCTGCAGGGCTGCATGAGCTCTGGGGTTCTCAACACAAGAAAGATATTGACCTGTTGGAGCGAGTCCAGAGGATGGACACCAAGATTAGAAAGATGGAGAACCCATCCTGTGAGGAAAGGATTGTTCAGCCTGAAAAAGAGAAGGCTTCAGCGTGACCTAATGGAGGCCTTTCAGTACCTGAAGGGAACCTCCAAGAAAGATGAAGAAAGACTTTTTACAGGACCTGCAGTGACAGGACAAAGGTGAAAAGCCTTAAAATGAGAGTAGGTTTAGGTCAGATACTAGGGAGAACCTCTTTTCCATGAGGGTGATGAGGCACCAGAATAGGTTTCCCAGAGAAATTATTGGTGCTCCAGCTCTGGGATTGTTCAAGGTCAGGTTGGATGGGGCTTTGAGCAACCTGGTCTAGTGGAAGCTGTCCCATAGCTGGGGGCTGGAACTAAGTGAGCTTTAATGACTTACAAACAAAGTCATTCTATGATTCTATGATTTGATTCTGTGATTCTATGATAAGGTAACCAACAGAGCTGGCTTCAAATAAAGTTATAGAGATTAAAAGGTGGATTGAATGTTATTGCAGAATATCTGGGTTTTTTTCTGTTTTGTTCAACAAAAGAGTGTGAATGGGCCTCAAAGTGGAGGAAAAAGCAATTCATTTCTATTTAAAGCTGCTATGTGTTGCAGAAGAGGGATGAAAATGTTTCATATAGAAAAAGAATGTGGTCTACCTAATAATACTTCATTACAAGACACACGTCCTTTGAAGTTACTGATGTTGCATCCACTTGCCTTATGACTGTGCTTGCAAAAATTCATTTTTACAGCTAAATCAAATGTTTGGCAAATGTGTCCAGACTGTAAACATATTGTGTTTATGAAGACAACAGATATTTACATCAAAGCAGCTCATTCATGATCTGTGTGTAAAACCAGATAGTCTAAAGCCAAACATTTTCCAAATTTTTAGTGTCTGGACAATGCTTTCAGCTTTCAACAGCTGGTCTTTGTTGTTTTGAAATGTTTAAGTATACCATAGTACATGGGATAAAACATTATAATCACATTTTTCTCAGAGTTTTCTCATGGGTTGCCTTCAGCTGCTTCTATAAATGAAGAGCATTTTTCAAGTCTTGTTCCTCTAGAGAATCCCATTCTATACATGTGTTTAGTGATGCATTCATGTCTTGGAATTGCTTTGTGTTATAACCACAATTGTGCACCACCTTGAAGTGTACAGCCTGGGTAAATCAGCAGCAGATTTCTTCTGCTTGCAGCTGCACAACCCAGTGAAATTTAGGCTCCTTCCTTGAAGCCCATTTCCTCCCAGTGTTTGCCAGAGACTGGACATCCTCAAAAAGGACAAAAGAAAGTCAAGGGAAGGCAATCTACCTGCAGACATGTAGGCATGTTCGACCTCTTTCAGAAAGCCTTCAGGGCACCTGTGTGGTCTCACTGTGTGTTAAAAATTACCAATGGAGCATAATACAGGTGCACCAAATATTTCTCATAGCAGGTAATATTATGAAAAAGTTTGAACTTCCAAAGATTTATAAATAGGCATCAGGTCTCTAAACATAAAGTCATAACAAACCAGAATACAATAGCTTCTTTTTAAGGCAGCTGTAAAGCAGAAGGCCACATTCAGAGGATGTAAACAGCAGCTGAAGATCAAAGTTGTCACAGGACCTCACAGAAATGCAGACACTGTCTCGGTAGAAGCAGGGATCCTGGACTGCCCCACAAAGCCTGGCCAAGGGGCTCCCTGAGGGCTGAATTGAGGATGGGGAGCAGCACAGCAGAACAGGGACTGTCACTGCAGCCTCAACTGCACCCTATGCTTTTTTCTTTCCTGTCACTCTTTTGCTAAGTCCATATGCTAAGAACTGTCTAAGCCTCTGCTGGGTCACTAAGACACAAATCTCACCTTTTCTGGATATTAAAAAGCCTGTCTACTGTCATGGGTCATGTGTTTTGTGGGTGTCTTTGTTTAGAGAGACAGGTATCCACCAGGGAAAGCTGGAGTTTTCCTTGGAATGGAGAATGTAAACCCTCTTTTCTCCAAATTATTGTAATTTTGAAATTAAGGGCTTTCAGGCAGAGCTTTGGGAATAGGAATAACAGTTCTTTTATTAGGAATATTAAAAAAAATACAAATGTAGTAGTACAGAAGGACAAGCAAACAAAACAAAACAAAACAAACCCCTAGAAAACCCCTGACAGAGTCAGGGATGTGACCTGACACCCTGTTGGTCAGGGTGTTTGAAGCAGTCCAGATGAATCCTTCTGGAGTAACAGATGCAGCTCTGTGGAGTAGAGATGATCCTGTAGAAAAGTCCAGTGATGGCGAGATGGGTCCAGTC
>VZUI01000935.1:0-16957 GCA_013401135.1 Cettia cetti | reverse complement strand
GGGAGAGCACCAGGAGCTGCCCATCCCTGATCCCTGCTGCAGGGAGAGCACCAGGAGCTGCCCATCCCCTGATCCCTGCTGCAGGGAGAGCACCAGGAGCTGCCCATCCCCGGGTACTTACTGCAGGAAGGGCATGAGCAGCAGGCAGGAGCGCAGCAGGGGCCTCCTCTTGATCTCCCTGCGGAAGCAGGAGTGCTGCTGGAAGCCGTCCCGGATGTTGAGGATGTACTGGTTGTGCCAGGTGACGAAGCGCACCTCGCGCAGCCCGCGGCAGCTCGCCTCCTCGATCAGCCTCACCACGGGCTGGGGGGAACACGGGGAAATGGGGGGAAAACGGGGGGAAAACAATGGGGGAGACATGGGGAGAAACGGGGGAGCAAGGGGAGAACGGTGGAAATGGGGGAAAAAATGGAAAATGGGGAAACGGGGGGAAAATGGGGAAAAACAGGGAGAAAATGGGGGGAAAACAGGGGGAAACATATGGAAAAGTAGGGGGGAAAGGGAGAAAAAGAGGGGAACAAAGGGAAGGGAAATGCACATGTGAGAAACCACACACTCCAAAATTCACATTGCTGTTCTAGCCCACACAAACCCAGGCCCTGCAGTTCTCCTGGCAGCTCAGGCACCCTCACTGTGTTATTTGTGCTATTTCTGCCCAGCTCCCTCCAGTTCCTGCACTCAGGAATTATTTCTGGGATTGCCAGCACTGATGAGGTTTCATTCCAAACATCAGCTGTGCCCGGCCCAAGGGCTGCACCCACAGCTCTGGCAGTGCATGTCCTGCCCCAGCAGAGCTCTGGGGACAGGGAAAGCAACTCAAAACTGCCAAGGGAAATGGAGGTGGTGTTCTGGAGGCTGCAGAAACTGTCATAAAAACAAACCAGGCTGCAGAAAGGCTTCCCTGGGATTGCCACAAGCTGGTTTGCTCCCCAGTGCGACAGTCTGGCCAGCCCTGGTGTCTCTGATGTTTTCAGGGTAACTCAAGTCACAAGATCACAGAACCTGTCCCTTTAGTGCTTTCTCAGTTCAACACTGACTCTCCTCATCCTCACAGGAACTCCAAATCACTTCCCTGAGTGTCTGCAGAGGAGCCAGGCTGAGCATGGAGTATTTAGTGTGTGCTGCATGGAGGCTTCGGGGTTCCAGGCCAGGAGCAGCACAGGGAAGGGAAGGGGCCATACCTCAGAGTACTCTCTCCAGCCAAAGTGGTCCCTGCAGAAGTACTTCCACACCGTGTAGCAGCTGGAGCTGGAGCTGGGGCAGGAGGCTGTGGACAGGCGCCGCATTTGGTCGAACTCTGCACTTTCATACAATTTCATAAGGTTCAGATCCACCCAGGACTCCTGGCCCCTGGGAAGAATGGGAGAAACAGACAATTCTCACCTTTTGTATCCCATTGAACCCATGGTGTTCAACACAGAGGGACAAAACCTCAAACCCAGCAGTTGTCTGAAGTGTAGAATCCCAGAATGGGATTCCCACCCTCTCCAGGCTGCTCCAAGCCCTGTCCAGCCTGGCCTTGGGCACTGCCAGGGGTGCAGGGACAGCCACAGCTGCTCTGGGCACCTGTGCCAGGGCCTGCCCACCATGCCAGGGGACAATTCCTGCCCAAAATCCCATCCAGCCCTGCCCTCTGGCAGTTTAAAGCCATTCTCCTTGTCCTGGCACCAAGTGCCCTTGTTAAAGGTCCCACAGAGACTCAAGAGGAGAACAGAGATTTCTGAAGAATTTCTTCTCACCAAGTCACCAAATAAAGGTCTCTATTTATAAAATAAAGCAGTTCAGTGGAACTGTTTGCACAAAGAGAATGAGCACGTTGAACTCTCAGAAGAACAGGGCACACAACCCAAATTTGGTGCTGTAGAACAGCACAATTCAAAATAAAACTCCACGAGCTCTCAACAGCAGAATGTGACCCCACAAAAAAGTTTCATTTTCTCTGTTCCCTAAACATAAGAAATAACAGAAAGGTGTAAACTTTCCAGGACACTGGACTGAGCAGGTTCCTTGACTGGCAAGTTCTAACACTGACAGATTTTTTTCAGGTGAGTGCAGCCAAAATAAGGATATTTAAGCTCTTTCTTCCATCCTTCTGAAGAACTTCAGCCTAATCCATGAATCCCCCGGGGCCTTTCCCTTCAGCAAGACAAACACTCTCTAGCTGTTATGTACAAATAGATGAGTAGAGAGGGATCTGTTTTGTAAGAGCTCTGAAAAGACGTGTGGTTTGCATCTCCTCTCCGAGTTCGGGGACGTGTGGCAGAGTTACCGCAAAGAGGTTCAGCAAAAACAGAAACAGGGGCTGAGCAGGAAATGAAACCCTGTTCCCATCAGAACAGCTGTGAGGCTCAGCACGGCTCACTCTGACACCCTGCCACGCTGAAACTGATCTTCTCTCTGACTAAACCAGTTCCCCTCGGCACCAGCAACAACCTGACTGCCCCCGGGGACCTCAGGGGCTTCAAAGAGCCAGAGTGGCACCAGAAGCTTTTGTAGGCAGGGCTGGGAGAGGCTCAGAGAGGCACTGACACTTCCTGGGGACACCAGGGCAGCAAGATTTCATCTTGTTTGTGCACTTGGCTGAAGCTGCAGTGGAAGGACTCTCCCAGGGATGAGCCCAGCTTTGGGTGGGGGACTGAATGTTTAAGCTCCTGGATGAAACCAAACGTCACTTCAAGGACACTGGCTTCAAAAGATCAGAGAAATCACAGATCTGGTAAAATTGGAAAAGCCTTTTCAGACCATCCAGTCCAACCATTCCCCAGCACTGCCAAGGCCACCACTGACCCATGTCCCCAAGTGCCACATGCCCAGGGCTGTTAAATCCCTGCAGGGGTGGAGCCTGTGGCAGAGCTGGACACCCAACCACGAGTTTCATTTGACGCACAGGTACTGGAATAGCAAGAGCAGAGCTCAGACAGCAGAGCCAAACGTGCTCCCACGGCAAGGCACAGAGGGAGGAAAAGGCCCAGGGAACACCCCCAGGGGATGCTGAGCAGCAGCTCTTCCCAGCACAGCATCACCAGGGCTGGGCTGCCAGGGCGGGACAGGCACACAGGAACCTCTGCAGCAGGGCAGGAGCACAAAGAGCCCACCTGAGCCTCCACATCACCAGTGTCTCCTCAGTTCATGCCCCAGAGAGGAGCAGCAGTGCCAGGACAGCACAGGAGTTTCAGATTTTACTGAATTTGCCCTCTCATTAGGTCATGCTGCTTCTCTGTGGTGACCGTGGGCAACGTGGGAGGTGACACCTCAGACTGGGGAAAGATACTGCAGACACATTTCCCTCTCAGCTTAAAGGCTCCATCCTCAGGGGACAAAAGAACCCAAAAGTAGTGACTTTGCTGCTTTTCCTCTGCTTATTTTTTAAAGGTTGGAACGACTGTTTTTCCCTGCCTTTACAACTGGTGACTGGGGTGCTTGCAAAAGGAATCTTCTGGAATTTTCACAGCGAGGGGGGCCAGCTTGTAAATCTGAGACAACAGCTGACACACTGGCCCATATATGTGTGTGTGTGTATACAGCTTAGATGGATGCCTGGCAGGGAAAATAAAAACAACAATAATAATAATAAAAGTAACCCTCCCAGCTCTGCATCAGGAAGTCCTTGAGGCAGGGCTGCTGCAGGAGAAGAGCCTGTACCAGAAGTTGTTTGTTCTTCCTAAGAACCCACTCCTGGCCACTCCTGAACACGAGGTCCTGGGCTGGGGGGGCCTGGGCTGTTCTAAAACTCCAGAGCAATGAGGATGTTGAACACATCCCCCTCTCCAAGGGTTCCACAGGCACTCCATTTCCTAACCCAAGCCCCAGCTACACCTGGTGTTGCAGGGCAGCACCAACAGCTTGCTGGGCTCCTGGGGCTCTGGGCTGCTCCGGATGTCGATGTGTTTGGGAGAGGTTTGTTTGTTTGCCTAATTGTTAAATCGGCAGAAGATGCTCCTGGCAGGGCGTGGGGCTCGATGACCTCTCAGGTCCTTTCAAAGCCCAATTATTTGTGTTTTAGAGGAGCACCAGCACAGCCCTGAGTGGCTGCAGAGCTGGTACAGGCAGGGACCCGAAAGCTCACCCAGTGCCACAGGCAGGGACACGACAGGGACACCTTCCACTGTCCCAGCCTGGCCTGGGCACTGCCAGGGATCCAGGGGCAGCCACAGCTGCTCTGGGCACCCTGTGCCAGGGGGGAATTCCTTGCCAATAGCCCACCTATCTCTGCCTTCTGCCAGTGGAAATTCATTCCCCTTGTCCTGTCATTCCAGGCTTGTCCTAAAAATGAATGCTCCACGTCACACCTTCCAAAATCAACCTCCCAAACCAAAAAGCATTCCTGTGTACAGGTGACTACAAGAATCAATTATTATTCAGCTCAAACCCCTCCTTCTTTCAACAAATCAGGAAGGAACTTCAGGACCACTGCCCCTGCTGAGCAAATCATTGTCAGAGCCCCTTTGTGCCCCCTGCTCCCGGGATGGGCAGTGCTGCCACAGCAGTGCCTGCTGCCTCACCTGGAGCAGCTCCTGAGAGCAATCCCTGATCTTTGTTTCAGGAAGGGCTGCTCTCTTGCCAGGAACAGCCTGACCTCAACCTGCAGCCAGGTGACAGCTGTTCCCCAAACTGCAATCTGTTCATTGACAGGAAACAAGAGCGGGGATGGCAGTGATTGCTGCTTCCTCACAGCTCCACACAGCACTCAGGGCCTCCCCGGGTTTGTACAGATAACAGCCAATTAGTTTCATTTCATATGGAAATGGTGCTGCGAAGTGCAGCAAAAAGGAACCCACACAGCACAAGGCAAACACTTCCAAAATCACAGGAGTTTTATTCGAGGCTCTGCCTTGCATTCCTCCTGGAAAGGAATGAAAAGCAGCTCCCAAGCACTCTGAGGGTATAGCCAAGAACCTCCCCCAAATCCAGGCAGAGGGACTCTCAGCTGGCTTTCCATCTCCCTGTTATCACTAACTCGTGCCTTATCTCACACACTGTGGCACTGTGTGGATCACACAGAAAAATTCTGACATTTAACTATTTGATGGGCCAGGGACCTGCAGAACTCCCCAAACAGCTGCTGCCCAGAGAGGCTGTGGCTGCCCCTGGATCCCTGGCAGGGTCCCAGGCCAGGCTGGACACTGGGCTTGGAGCAGCCTGGGGCAGTGGGAGGTGTCCCTGCCAGGGCAGCATGGCACTGGATGGGCTTTAAGGTCTTTTCCAAGCCAAAGCACCCTGTGATTCCATGATTCCGTGCCTGAAATGCCTCTGCCGTGCTCTGCAGGATTTTAACACGTCAAGCACATTCTGTCAGCACCAGAGAAGGAGCCATCCCACACACAGAGGAATGAAGGAAAACCAGTTTCCTGTGCAGTTCGTTGTGTCCGTGCCTTTCCTTCCCGGTCCCCTCACGTGCCCCCGATAAAGGCACTGGAACACTCTGTATTTCCAGAGTCACGGAATCATTTCGGCTGGAAAAGACCTCCAGGAGCACCGAGTCCAACCCTGTCCCCCAGCCCAGAGCACTGAGTGCCACGTGCAGTCATTCCTTGGACACCTCCAGGGATGGAGACTCCAAACCTCCCTGGACAGATCCCTCCTGGGCCTGACCACCCTTTCCAGGAAGAAATTCCTGCTGATATCCAAGCTGAGCCTCCCCAGGACAGCTTGAGTTTCCTCTTGTCCTGTCACCCTTTAGTGAGATCACCCAAGGAGCAGGAGAGAGAACAGCTCCCAGGCAGAACTGCCCCACTGCAGAGCCACCTGCTTCTCCCTCTCTGCAGCCATTGCATTCTGGCCTCTCTTCCAGCTAGAAGGAGCCATTTCATAAAACTTACAGAAATTATGGGAAAAAGAAAGAAAAAAGAAATCAAGGCAACAGCAAGAAGCTGCTGTGACAGGCGAGTTGGGAGCCCTTTTTTCAGCCAAAGCAGGGGGAACTGATGGGTCAGGAACTGCAGAGTTGTTTTAAACAAATCCTCCTGTAATCTCCATTGCTGTTGCTTGTTTTGAAAAGCAATGTGTGCATGATAGGACAGGTGTGTGTGTGTGTATGTGGGGAAACCTGCTCAGCTCCTCAGCCAAGTATTTCCCCTTAGCAAAGAGCATCTTAAAATATCCCAACGTGGGCATCTCCTGCTGGAAAGCAGCACTTGGCACTGCTCTCTCTTTGCTGCAAGCTGGAACTTCTCCAGGGCCTCTCCTCACATCTATGAAGAAAACTGAGTGCTTCCAAGCACTTTAACCTGTTTAAGTTGATGTTCCTCCATTTGTTTAGATAGCTTGGTATGTGGCTCTACATACTTGGCAGACTCAAGAATACAAAAAAAGTAAGTAATTTATGATAAATACTCAGTTTGAGGCCAAACTGCAGGAAGCAGCTGAAGGAGTTGCATTACAAAGTAACTAAACAAGGCTTACCACTCCTCTGAGATCACATTCCCTTAGGTGAGAGGCAACAACTTCATGTGTATTTTACATTACTCATCTCAATAACTTATCTCCGTCATTACTCATCCCAATAATTAGGAGGAAGGTTTATATAAATAGTTCCTTGAAGAACACCCTAATTTAGAGCTCATTCCCTAATTGAGCTGATAGCCAACACTTTCTGGAAGGGCCCAGCTCCCCGGGGGCAGCGCTGGAGCCGGGACTGCCAGCACTCCTGGCTCACCACACCCCCAAGGCGTGCGGGACACGGAGCAGGACAAGCAGCAGCCTCGCTGGGCAGGCAGAGTGCTGAGCAGGCGTTTCCCTGGCTGCCAGGGAGCAGACAGGCCTGCAAAGCCCGTCTGACCACGGCGGATTAATGGCTTTAACAAATAATGCCGCAACCATGGGACGCGGCGCTGGCGGGGCACGTTCACAGCTCCCGGCTCCCCGAGCTGCCGGGGGACACAGCCTGAGGGACACAGCCTGAGGGACACAGCCTGAGGGACAGGGCACAGGGACCCCAGGGCACCAGCCTGAGGGACAGGGCACAGGAACACTGGGCACCAGCCTGAGGGACCCCCCCCACACCTTGGCAGGTTCTCCTCAGACAAGGTGATGTTGCCTAAGAAGGTGATGATGCACAGTAAAACATTTGACCTCCCACCTCAAAACTTGGCAAGTCAAAGTTCTAAGGAGGATCAGACTCAGAGTTTGAAATCAGAAGCTCTGGTCTTAAACAGAGCTTCACTCCAAAGGTCTCACTGACACTTATCCAGAAGTGAAGCTCTTCCAAGGCTGGGAGGGATCCTAAAGATCAGCTGATTCCACCCCTGCCATGGCAGGGACACCTCCCACTGTCCCAGGCTGCTCCAAGCCCTGTCCAGCCTGGCCTTGGGCACTGCCAAGGATCCAGGGGCAGCCACAGCTGCTCTGGGCACCTGTGCCAGGGCCTGCCCACCCTCACAATAAAGGACTTTGTCCTAATATCTAACCCTGCTCCTGGGGGCTGAGGGTTTGAACCATGGTTCTGCACCAGCCTGATGCAGAGCAAAGCTCAGAGAGCCACAGCCCAGTGCAGGGACACCTGCAAAATCCACAGGATGGCCAGAATCCACCTCAGCCCTGAGCCAACCAAGCCTGGGGGCTGTCCCAGGGCTCCCAGGGCTGTTGAGAGCCAGGAGATGGGACTCCCGTGCCTTGATTTGGGCTTTCCAAGGGATGTGCTTCACCTCCTGTGTGCTAAGAGAAATTCACAGCGATTCTCCCCTCCCCAGCCACGAGGGAGCTGGAATACTGACCTCAGGGAGAGGTTCAGGGAGCTGGGGGCTGTGGCAGTGGTGTCCAGCTCATGCAGAGAGCTGACAGCATCTTCCCCTGCTGGCTCTGTGCTGGCTGGGTCAGCACTCACTGCTGTCGTTTGGCAAAGTATGATCCAACCTGCACGGCCCAACAAGGAGAGGCTGATGGAAATCTTTATAGAAAACATCTCAGAAACTGTAAACAACACATTTTCTACACAGAGATAAGGACAGAGATTAATGCCTGTATTATGCTGGATAATTAGTGTAGCAGGTAATCATTTAAAATCTGGCACATCTGTGAATACATCACTTTGACTGAATTAGAAAATATTTGCAACTGCTACAGTGAAATGGCTTCAGCCATCCCACAGGGAAATCTTTGTGGGAGATTAATTCTCACTTCAAATGGCAGAGATTTGCAAGAGGATTATGTGGCCAGGATGACACATTCACATTGTGATAGGAAGTGAGACAGGTTTTTTTCTCACAGCAAAGCCGAGTGCTGGTTTCTTTGAGTTCATGTATTCTTTGAGCTTGAGGGCTCGGCCCTCTTAAGTGTAGAGTGTTTGATAGCTGAAACGCTGAACAGTGCTTGAAAGAAAATGGTGACAAGAACAAGGGCGAGAGAGACAGAAGCTCTCAAAGAGAGGACAGTGAAATCCTAACTTAGATTAAAATTCCTGAAGCAACAAGGTCACGCTGGCAAAGCTAGTGAATGTGGGGTTTCAGCTTATTATAAATGTTACCAAAGAGTTGTCATCTAAGAACGCTGCACAGGTCTGGGAGGATCCTGTACTCACTGCTCAGACTCAGGCAGCTCCTAAAAATGTGTCTCCTGCCCTGGGGCCAGCACTCCCAGGGGAAACGTCCCAAACTGGAGCACACTGGTGGGGCCACATCCCCAGCCAGTGCAAGGACTGATGTCCTGGCTGTAAATCTCAGGTGCTCCAGGCTTGAACTGGGCACAGAACAGATGCTGAAGTGGTTTTTTGGTGCTCAGCACAGGGAGGAGAGTTCGGGGAGCTGTAGCTTTGTGTGGGGATTTTATTACTCACAGCACTAAGGAGAGCTCTAACCAAGAAAATGGTGGTTTCCTGGCACACAAAGACATTGTCAGTAAAACTGAAGTGTCTCTTTGCTAGATATTTCCAACACAAAACTGCTGCCAGGAGCTCTCATCTGATTTGCTCAGGTTTGCAGAACGTCAAGGTGAATAATTGAGACAGGCTGAGTTTGTAAACCCTGGGGAATTGCAGCAGCAGAACAGAGAAGGGAAGAAAAGACACTTGGAGCTTTGTGCAGAGGGGCTGGTCTGTCTTCTAAGAGAGGTTTAGTGCATTTGTTGACTGAGACAGCACAAGAGGAAATACAGCTGGGGTGAAGCCAGCATCCCCCAGCACAGTCAGACCAACAGGGATTTGTTCAGAGCAGCCTCAAAAGTTCCTAAGGGAAAAGCCTTGCTAAGCCCTACAGCACTCAGCTCCTGAGACAGCCCATGTAGCCAGAGAATCCAGGATGGTTTGGGTTGGGATCACCTTTTCCAACCTTTTCCAACCCTCTGCCATGGGCAGGAACACCTTCCACGAGACCAGCTTGCTCCAAGCCCTGCCCAGCCTGGCCTGGGACACTTCCAGGGATGAATTATCCCATCCTGCTATTCTAGAATGAAAGAACAAAAAGTTATAAAAAAACAAAAACCAAACCACTTTGTGCAGGAAAGCTTTTTAAGCCTTTTCCTTCTTTTCCCAGAAACAAATTTGCAATCCCCAAGGCAGAGATTTGCTTTACCTTCCTCTTCAAACAGCATCCAACATCCACTGCCAAGCTGCATCTGCCCGGGACGTGCCCTTTTATGATGTGCTGAAGGAAACTGCTGCCAAGGCAGCGCTCCTGCTCCCACACTGACACTTTGATGGACTTTCACTGAGGGGAGGGGTGGATTTCTCACAGAATATCACACAATCTGCCGGGTTGGGAGGTGGCACATTCACACCCACTCCTGTGTTGACAAAGGACTTTGAAGATAAGTCTCTATCCCAAATAAGCCTTTGCACTCTCCTGCGGTTCCTGCCTTGCCCGGAGCTCCCCAGCTGCCCCAGGCAGTGCTGTCAGGTGTTTGTGGCTCCTGCTCAGCCCCAGCAGGGCTGTGTAATCCAGCCCTGGGCTCACGCAGCTCTTTCCCTCCAAAATGCTGTAGATGCTCAAACCAGCAGCTGCCACTGGGCTTTTCCTGTGGTGACTCGGGGTGGTTTAGCTTGGATAGCAGGAAAAATTGCTTTTCCTAAAGAGCTGTCCAGCACTGGCACAGCTGCCCAGGGCAGTGCAGCAGTCCCCACCCCTGGAGGGATTTATAAGCTGTCTGGATGTGGCACCTGGGGACAGGGGTTAGTGGTGGGTTGGGGGATGGCTGGAGCTGATGATCTTAGAGGGTTTTTCCATGACAAATGATTCTATATCCAAAGTGCAGCTCAGGCTCCTTCTCTGGGGAAGGATTTACTCTCCCCTGGTCCCTCTGGGCTCACCTGGCCTGCAGTGCCCATCATTGCTCTTGTTTCAGCTCAAGCTGCCCAGACCTGGAAAGGCTCAGGTGGAAAGATGGGCATGAGGGAGCTTCCAGGTGTGGGCAGGGAGCAGCCAGCCCTGCTTCTGGAAGGGGCTGAGGCAGCTCTGCCTGCAACTGGGGGCAGCTGACAGGAAGGATGTGCCCTGTGGGCTGGCAGGTAGAGACAAATGAACTAAAAGTAGCACGAGGTTGGTTTTGTTAGGGTGTTTTTTTTTTTTTTTTTTTTTTTTTTTTTTTTTTTTTTTTTTTTTATGATGGCAGTTATTCCCACTGCTCCAAACTGCTTTTTTTACTATCCAGGACTTCATTTCCAGCAGCATCAACTGGTGATACTTCACAGCAATGCTGCAGCTTGCCTGCTTATGGGGTCTGAGGGTGTATGAGGAAAAAGGGGCACGACAGGCTGCACCTCTGGGTCTCCCTATGCCTTGCAGAGAGGTAAACTGGCAGGGGACAAGGATGTTCTGGGCTGCTTCAGACCATCTGCAGAGATTAATGTGCTCCTGGGCCACTGAGACAGACATTCTAAATCCAGGGCTGCACATAATTTGAATACATTACCAAAATGGAGTTCAGCTGCACCTCACTGTCAAAATGTGAGCATATTTTACCCGTGTCAGGGCGCTGGAGCATGGCCAGAGAGCCAGCAGAGTAATTTTTGGGGCATTGATGTTCAGCCATATTTTATTAAACTCCCTGTCCTACACTTGAGTGCCTCCCTGTGAGAGCTGCAGCCCAGCAGCCCTCGCTCAATAAGCTGCTTGTTCCAACCTGCCAGAATCTCCTTGGAAAATTAAAGTCCCACATTGTCCTTTTCTCCCACCTTGTGCTGTTCCTCAGCCTGAATCACCGTGGCTTTGGTTTAATCTCGTGTCAGGCACCGTTCACACAAATGCTGAAATGTCACAACCATCAGCTTGGCACTGTCCTCTGCAGTGGTAAGCACACAAATGCTCTGTTCCAGCTCAGTGTGCTGCTGCAAGCTGTGCTCTGCACAAATTATTTCCCTCCCTCTTCTGCCTAATGTCAGAATTTCTGCAGAACGCACTAAACAGTGGCATTTGTTCAACTTTCAAACTGGCACAAAGCAGCACGAGATCTGTTCTGGGTCTCTGCAGCATCTCTGCCTGCAGGGAGCTGCCTCTGCCCTGATGTTGGAGGGAATATGCACTGTGTAACTGGGCTGGCTCCATCACCAGGAAAAATTGACTAAAAGGCAGGGAGTGCTCCCCAAACCCAGCTCTTCTGAAGTCTGCCAGGTCAGTCTCTTCCAAAACTCAGCATTCCTTTCCTGGGGGCTGTGTGGACCCTTTGTCTGTCTTTGCAGCTGTAAAATGATGGCGTTGACTTCCCACCTCCACTTTGCTGGGATGAAAAACACTAGGGCACAGCAAGCCATCATGGTGATAATATAAATGCAAAAAAAACCCCCAACCTAAGAGTAAAATGTCTCCTGGCTTCTGTAAGGATAATGCAGAGGCAAGATGTAAAATACAGCGCACATAAAACGTGTCATTTCCTTGTAAGAGCAGAAATAATGGAGCCTATAAAAAACAAATCAAAAACCACTATGGAAGACCTTTTTCCCAGGGAAGAATATGAGAATTCATTGGATTTAGACATGAGGAACAGTGGTTTGTGATAATAAAAGTGCTAGCAAAAAGCAAAATAAGAAATGTGTTTTCTTGCTCCTTGCACTGGTCAATTAATAAGAACAACCTCTTAAGGACAAAGCTGGCCTCCAGCACGTGGAATTCTCCTTGCTGGGTACTGCAAGGAGAATACTGCAAGGAGAATACTCCTCTCATTTCTCAGTGGTTGCTATTTTTTTCACTCCAGCTACATTTCACACCGATTTTTTTTACGCCCACCCCCGTTGAGGGAGATGTAAGGAGCGTCAAACTACCACAGCTGCTCTGCCTGCAGCTGGAGAATTCCCTGATTGCTCACACCTCCCCTGCCCAGCCTGGCTCCAGCAGCAGCTGCTGATGCTCTCTGCCCTTCCCACAGGACCACGCGGATATCGAGTGGAAGTTTGCTCGGACCAAGCTGTGGATGAGTTACTTTGATGAAGGCGCCACTCTGCCCCCTCCTTTCAACATTGTCCCCAGCCCCAAGTCGGTCTGGTACCTCTGCAAGTGGATCCACAACCAGCTGTGCCCGGGGGATGACCCTGACAGTGAACAGAAGAGGCACGAAAACCTCAAAACATTCACGGTGAGGAGCTCACGGGCCTGTGCTTCCTTCCTGGGGGGTGTTGGGGATCTTCAGGGATGTGAGGGATCAGCAGGGGGTTGCTGGATCCTAATTTGCTCAGAGGCATCAAGAGCCACAAAGACAGTGACACCCCTGTGCCTTTCTCTTTCCAGGAACGACATGCTGACAACCTGATCCAGAACCAACATTACCAGGTAAACTCTTGGGCACAGGAAGTTTTTACTTGCTGTTTCTCTCTCCTCCTCATTTTCCAATGCTTCAGTTCTTGCTTGCTTCCAGAATATGTTTTGATAACTGTAGGTCCTCTAAGAGGATTTTGCTTATCATGGATTAAAGCATTTCCTCATTGGAGGTGGATGGTTCAGTAAATCTGTCCTTGCCTTTCAGCCCCTCTGGAATAGTGGGAAACTTGCAGGTATCAGTGTGGCTGCTGAAGTCAAGGTCACATCCCCATTGCCATCAGGCTCTCAGGACATCCTGATTAAAACCATTTCTGCAGCATTGCTACACTCCTGAATTGTTCCTCTCTTGCTCTTTTTTTTGTAAAGCACTCCTGACTCGGACTGTGGTTGGGATAGTCTTTTGTTTGGGACAGCTCAGGAAGGAGGAATGATTCCTTTGTTGAATCTTGCTGGTTTGTTTATTCTCAGCCTGCCTGTCATCAAGTACTCATTAAACTCAACCTACAAAAGGATGAAACTTCATTAAAAACACCAGCTTCAGCCCTTGAATTCAGTGGGATGTATTATGCCGGCATGCTGGAAGGGAAAAAAACCTCTCCAGAATGTTAGGTGGTACGTTAGGCTCCACTGCCAAAAGCCATTAGTAATTTGTCTTACTTAAGACATCTCCTGCCTTCAGAAGAGCACTTTTATCAGAAGTTGGTGGTTAACATAATTAGTCACCTTTGACAACTGACATATGGTGCTTTCTGACTTCACAGCTCAGCTCACAGCTACGACATTGGGATCTCTTAAAAACCTCCCAGCCAAGCCTGGGTGCAGACACCATCTTCAGCCTGGTGCTGCTCAGACTGGTTTATGAAGGGGAGGAGATGCAGGGCAGGTTTGGAGCAGTCTCTTCCCTGCATACAACAGGCACAAACAGCCTGGGTGTGTTTTGGCTGGCAGAGATAAATGGGCAAGCTCAAAGCACCAGTTTGCTTCTGTGAAGCCATCAGGGAGGGACAGGAGCAGAGCAGAAGGGAGCTCATCCAACCAAGAACATGGAGTGTAGCAGACAGGTAACACAGAGCAGTGACAGTCCCTGGAGAGGTCACTCAGAGTCTGATTTGCTGCCCATGGATGGTGCAGCCACCCTTAAAGGAGTTTCTGCCCTTAGGGAACAGCCAGGCAGCTGCAGATGGGCTTTGAGGTGAATGTCCATTGACCCACGGGGTCCTGGCTGTTCTTCACATTATTTATTGCTAACACAGCCTCCTTGGCTTCAAATATTTGATAAACCACCTTCAAATGCCAAATTTAGCCCATCAGGCTATGCAGTGTGCACACATGAGATTGGTAATTGTAAAACCTTTCAGCAGCTGAGATTAAAGAGCAAATCCAGGAACTGCTTGCAGAGAGCGCTACAAGATTGGGGGTTTTTTTCTCCATGACTTGGACAAAATAACTGCTTTGCCTTTAGTTAAAACTGAGCATCATAAGATGGAAGCTGTATCATCCCTTTGCAAGGTTTGCTCTGCTTAAAAGGAAGCTTTTTGTTTCTAGTGGTGAGTGATTTTTAGCCAGCAGAGTCAGGACAGCTGCTGTTGGCAAGAGCTCAGGGAAACGCAGCAAGAGCAGAGTTTGGGCTGAGCTAGCAATTGAATCACTTGGATTGTTTCCTATTCCAGGAAGTGATAAGAAATCTTGTGAAAAGATACGTCGCTGCAATGATAAGAACTTCCAAAACCAACGAAGGTTTAACTGAAGAAAATTTCAAGGTAATTTATTATTCCTCAAAAATAACTTGTTTTATTAATTCAAACAGCCTCTTGCAGAGTTTGCACTAACTTGTTAAGGTGATTTGTGATGTGTGGTAATAGGATTGTGACTGGAGCTGGGAATGTCTCTGTGAGGTTTTGTGGGCAGAGTGGGTTATTATTGAGTGTCTTCCTATATGAGCACCTCCCATATTTTAATATACAATGTCCTCTGCAGACAAAAGCACTGGAAAAGAGTAGGAATGAAAAGTGTGATTTGCATCAACATCACATTCCCAATCCTAATGCAGACAGATTCAAAGAATGGGTTGGGGTTGGTGGATATTAAGAACACTCACCAACAAATTTAAAGTTGGGCCTATCAGCTAGACAAGATTCTGCCATATTTCAGCAGTTTTCCCTCTGCTGTAATCTGAGTTTTTGGGGTGTGCAGGGGGTGGGCAGAGGGGATTGGTCCACAGGGGCAGCCCCCAACCTTTGGAGACAAAAGCCTTGTGAGGTCCCCAGTTCTCAGCACAGCCGACAGATCGTTTCTGTGTGACACTGGACACGAATGTGATGTCCTTGTGTGACTTGGTATCGGCCACTGGCACAGCTGAACAGCTCTCCCGAGGGGATGTGGTCATTCCTTGATGCCAGATAAGGCTGCTGGGAGTAACTCCTGTCTCCTCTTGCCCCAGGAATTAAAACAGGACATCTCGAGTTTTCGCTATGAAGTTCTTGACCTCTTGGGCAACAGGAAGCCCCAGAGGAGAAGTTACTCTACCAGCAGCACAGAGGTGTCCCAAAAGGACGAAACAAACGAGGAGGGTGCTGGGGAAAAACCCAGAGCCAAGAGCGTGTCCTTCAATGTCGCCAACAAAAAAAAGGACTTCAACGTGTCTGCTCTGATTAAAACCATGTCTGGGATCAACATGGTGGAAGAGAAGCCAAAAAGCAACGGGATCAGCAAG
Organism: Cettia cetti; assembly: GCA_013401135.1. Lineage (NCBI taxonomy): Eukaryota > Metazoa > Chordata > Aves > Passeriformes > Sylviidae > Cettia > Cettia cetti. Next base: position 1,567 of record VZUI01000935.1, on the reverse strand, counting down.
CGCTCCTTTGTGCGGAACGGGAACAGAGTGCAGAGGCTCTCCAGCTCCAAGAAGGAATCCTTCAAGAGGCTGGGCCTGCTCTTCTCCAAGATGAACGGCCACGTCCCCGAGCCCAGCTCAGAGCCCATGTACACCATCTCAGACGGGATCATCCAGCCACACTACATGTGGAAAGACATTAAATATTCTCCCATGGACAGAGAGAGGGAAGAGAATTGTTCCAAAAGTGAAATTAACCTCAATGAGGTGGCCTACAGTGGGAACACGAGACTTACAGGACAGAGCAAGGAGTGCCCTGTGGTTTGTACCAGCTCCCTTCACTGTGCTTCCAGTATTTGTTCCTCTAACTCCAAACTTATAGACTCGTCAGAGGATGTGTTTGATTCATGGGGAGAGGCCTGTGACTTGTTTATAAACCAGTGGAAAGATGGGCAGGAGGATCACGTCACCACTCGGCTCTGAGCAAAGCTCTCTTAACTCTGGCTGGAAAACTCAGCCAAGCATTGGTAATTGTTTGCTCTCATCTGGTTCAGCATCACTGTTTCCTTTCTGTCCACAGGTGAAAAAAAATGTGTAAAACCTACTTATGTTACAGCCTATTTTATAGCCATCTGCACCTTTTTTAATTTACTTTTTTTACACTCACACTAAACTGATGGTTTCACCATTTATAAGGTTGCCATAAACCACAGGAAACCCTTTGGATGCAGGCTTAGTCTCCAAACCCCACAGACTTCAGGCATGCAGGTGGCTGAGGAAAGGATTTCTCCAGTGCTCCCATCATCATCCCACCCCAGCTGGGTTTCAGTGCTGCTGTCCAACACCATTGGCTCTGCATCCTGCTCAGTTTTCCTCATCAACACTGACAGCTGCTGAGCAGGAGGCTGAGAATCACTCTGAAAATACTTTTTTAAAGGGTTTTGACTTATAACTGGAGCCTTTTTTTGTTTCCTTTAAGCAATATGACTTCTGATTCTTTTGGTTGTGCTTGGTTTTTTCAGGCCACTATATTAATATTGTAAATGATCACTGAACATGAGACCCCTTTGATCATCTACCTGGAACATGTTTTTGTTGCTAACATATTTGCTTATTTACCTAATTTCCCTTTTTGGGGAGCAGAAGGGCCTTTCAATTAGGCTGACAGTGGGAGCCAGCACCTGGCCTTGCCTCCAACTCCTGTGTAGATGAAAAGAAAACCCAAACCAACCCAGGCTGCTTGAAATACAAACCTCAGAGTGGCTCCTAATAGGCTGAACCAAACCCCAGCTCTGAGCCTTGCCCTTATTTTGCAATTCCTAATTTTACTTCCAGCTCTGCATTCACTTTTTGCTGCTTGTCTGATGGGTGTCAGGCTTCAGGGGAAATCCATCTCCTGAGGGAGAGCATCTTCCCTGGGCCCTGAGGTCTGAAAAGCAACACCAGCAGCATGGAACAGCTCTGCAGGTTCTTCTCTGAGGTGCAACAAAAAGGAGTGTGGAACCAGGTGGTTTATTTTATTTTATTTTATTTTATTTTATTTTATTTTATTTTATTTTATTTTATTTTATTTTATTTTATTTTATTT